>PVIA01002146.1:0-226584 GCA_004024845.1 Tonatia bakeri
CTCTCTCTCTCTCTCTCTCTCTCTCTCTCTCTCTCTCTCTCTCTCTCCCTCTCTCTCTCTCTCTCTCCTCTTCCTCCCCCCCCAGAGTCATCTGGAAGGGAATTCACACTGTTTAGCATCTTCCTTGACACACATCTACTGCTGCCGTCACCGCCCCCCTACGACCTTCCTGGGAGTGAAGACACGGAGTCCCTACCAATTGCCCCATTGTAGGGAACAAAGAAAGCCAATGTTCTGTATAGATTGCTTCTCATCCACCTCTCCATACCTCCCCATTTCCCACATGCTCATGCCCTGTGTCTGCCTCTCATCATCATACATGAGATACCCATGTGAAATTTCCCATTCTTACATGAGTTTTATAAAGATATACACTGTGCTTAATCCCCACCCATCCTTGGTGTCCCCTAGTGCAATAAAGCTCCCCTGAGTGGTGATTCCTCCCAACAAGGATTACAGGACCTCCTTCTGTAGAAGCCAGCCTTCCCCTTCCTTGCCTCTCCTCCCACAGGACCAAGTTATTTAATGGGCCAGAGATGCAGCCAGTGGGGACCATTTCCCCCTTGACCATTGCAAGTGTGAGTGCTGATGTGGTCTTCCTCTCCTCCCATCTTCTTAATCCTGCACCTTCGCCACTCAGGCCCTGCTTGTATCATTCTACCACCATCTTTCACCTCTCCCTCCACCTCATGGAGAGGATACATTTTCTAATGTCTGTATATAGTATATATACTACATAAAATATAAATTATATATACTAATTTATGTCTTGTTTTTCAAACAAGAATGATTAAATCTATTCATATTACTATCCCAATAAGCCTTGGTGGTGCCTCTTTGTGGGTGTTCTTGTATCCTTGAATTGTTGGTTGGCAGCAGCACTTTGAGCGTTTGCCCTGCGTCTCTCTCCTCCCATCTACCTGGGATCCTGTGGGTGATGACAGCTAAGGATGCTGCTCCTTCCACTTCCCCTCTGCTCCTCTTAGAAGCCTCTTGTTGGTCACAGGAGTTGTATACTCTCTACTTCTTTCTCTTTCCCCTGGCTCTCCTGGCCACCACGGCTGTGACCTCAGAGCTGAAGGGGATAGGGGTGGAGTGGAGGCAGAATATGCTCTGTGCCTAGTTCACTGGATGGCCTGGAAGACAGGAGACAGGGTTTTAGGTCAGCTCTCAGGATGGAATTGGGAAATGGGGCCTCTCCCTTTGAATGGTGCCCCGTCACCTCAGAGTATAGCCCAACTAACTGCCTTATGGTTTAGGTTAGCAAATCCCTTGCAACAGCTGCTGGCAATTTACTGGGTGGATAAGAGAGAAGCAACAGGACCCTAGGCAGGGCTGACCTCTCCAGCTTTTCAGCAAGTAACCTAATGGTGAGAAATGATTTTGTTTCTCAGTTCTTTCATTTCTTTCTGGTGATCTCAGGCCCCTACTAGCCTATGAGGTGCATTTGTGCCAACTAGAAAAGTTTTCTCCCTGCTGCACGCTGCTACTCCAAATGATGCATTAGGGAAAAGAAAACTACCTTCTGGGTGATGTTAGCTCTGCAGGCACATGGCTTGGTCATTTCAGCTCCACCTAGCCCTGGTAGCCTCATTGGCCTGGTGCACATAATACACACCTGTGTATAGTGGCCCTGATTAGTCGTTCCCTCCCAAAGATTGAGCACAGAATTTTTTCATGTCTGTAAAAGTTGTGGCTAAAGCAGTAAGGAAGGAAAACACAGAGGAGTGAGAGACAGTGTAGTCAGGCTAGGCTGCTCTGTGTGTTCCTCAACACCAAACCAGAGCTCCACTCTGCATGCAGGAGGCCACCAGGGGTGACAGGCTTAGCCTTGGTGGCAGAGCTCTTCTGGGAGCTACCCACTAGGGATCCTGTCTGGCTCAAGTGAAAGGCAATGCCAGTATACAGTGAGGTCTGCTGCTCTTCAAAATGACCTGACTGGACAGTCCAGACACTTGGGCCCCCTTTGGCCCTGTAATACACTGGTAGCTCACTACAGTCAGAAAGCATGTGTATTTGGTTCTATACCTGGGTACATACCCATACAGAACCTGGCACATAGTAGGTCTTCAATAAGTATTTGCTGAATGAGTGAGTGTTGAATCGAGATGATGATCATGAGAGAACCCTCCCAGGCCTGTGTACCTTCTCTGGGCCCTTTCTCCTCTGGGAATGGTTAATCCAAAACAGTGCAGTTGGACAAATCCAGGCAGGCTGCTACCTCCTATCAAATGATAAGGAGTTGGGTCCATCATTCAACATCCTGCTGACTCAACTGTATTTTACCAATAACTTTCACAAAACTTCAGAAACTCTCCTGAGGTAACTGACCAATGGTCTCCTTTTCTGTGGACCCAGAGTAATTATCTGCAATAGCCAGGAACACTGGGAGAGGCCATTTTTCTACCAGCATCTTCCACATGCCATCTTTGGTCTGAGCCAGAGCCTGAAGTGGATGCTCCCTGGCCATCCATACCAGACACCAGCCCCCAGAGCCTGATGCATGCCTTTCTGATTTCAACCAATAAAGGGTGATGGGTCCATGCTATTGGAATGGGTCTGGGATGCCTGTGGTGCTGGCACAGTCACATTTTTTCAAGTTGTTGTCAAGGTACTGTGAATAATAGGCAATTTCATCAGCAATGAATTGAAAGGACCTGCCTCAGCCAGAACATTTCCTGCCAAAGGGGCATGAAGTGGGGGCAGGGGGGGGTCAGCTGCCAGTATGGGGAAGGGGCATGAAGTTATATCTTAGGCTTTAATTCCTCCAAGCAGCCACTAGGATGGGATTAATAACTGCATCCCATTCCCCATCCTGTAGGCTGGAAGCCAGACTGTGTGTGAGAAGAAGGAGGTCCTCCATGGAGTGCAAAGAAATGACCTCTGAGGGTTCAGTCCTGGGCCCTGGCAAAATGTCCTGGACTCCAGGTGGGTCTCTTGGTTCCAATGCCTTATCCTCCTGGAAGCCACTGTTAAGTGGAAATTATGGAAGCCCACCTCTACACAGGAACAGAACTGCTTAACTTCAGTGTATCTAGCTACTCTTTCCCATCCATACCCACACACCCACATATCTGGTCCTTGGGTGCTTTCCACATTCCCAGCATCATGGGGATGTGCTCCAGTGCCCACACTGACATTTCCAGCTGCAAGTTGTGGACATACCACTTAGGAATGAGCTCAGTTTTAGTTTCCCTGCCCTCTTATCATGGTGTCTATGTTTCCCTCTCAGTGGTGATTCCTCATGCTTATTTTCATGGCTTTGGCTAAAAGGAATATGCATTTGTACTATGTTGGGAGCCTTCCACAACACAGAAAAGTTTATCCCTACCCTGAAATAAGCAAAACCAACTGTGTGTGAGCACTTACTATATGTCAGGCACTGTGTTAAGAACTTTACATTCCCTGGCCAAGTAGCTCAGTTGGTTAGAGTGTCATCCCAATACACCAAGGTTCAATCTCCAGTCAAGGCACATACAAAAATCAACTAATGAGTGCATAAATAAGTGGAACAACAAATCAATGTTTCTCTCTCTCTCTTTCTCTCTCTCTCTCTAATAAATAAATAAAAATAAAAAAAGAATTTTACATGCATGATCTCATTTTATCTTCCTAACAGTCCTTTGAGAGAGATACTGTGATCGTATCTACTTCTTAGAGGAGAAAACTAAAACCTAGAGAGGTTAAGTCCCTAGCCCAAGGTCACACAGCTGGTAAGTTTTCAAACCCATCCCAGACTTTGAACTGCTGCTACCGCACAGTATTCAGTCCAGCACCAACTTTGAAGCACTTCCTCCTGGAAACATGCATGGATGCAGCCACACTCATGATAAGATGACCTGTAATTGTTGCTTCAGGTCCAGGCAGCAGGTGGGTTGTAACAGGTAATTGATAATGTTGGGGTGTGAGGCATGGGATACTGCAAGCCCACCTGAATGTCCCTTCACCCACACACACCTCTCTCCACTGGACTTCCCTAGTGCCACACACATCTCGGACCCAGGGGTGAAGCAGTATATGTGCATGGAAGTTTGTGAGTATGGCATTTGCATCCATAGAGCCACCATCAAAATTATGCCCCTCCATACCACTCTCCTCAAACTGGGGTCTAAGTCTCCCAGGGAACATGGTAGTGTACCAGCAGACACAAAAAGCCACAGTTATGATGTGGCCCATACTCCTGATGTATTTTCATTTTTCTCAAAGATTTGTGAGGAAACTATTATGAAGATGATACATTAAATATTTATATGTAAAAATATGAAGAGGAATGCAGAAGTTGCCTTCCATATAAAGAAAGCATACATATCACTTTAAAGTCACTTGAGACTCCTAACTGATACATCTGGCTACATTCCCATACCAACCTATCCAGCATCCAGTTCACTGTCTTCACACATGCTTTGGTAGAAATGTGGGACAACCCAAGATCTATCGTATGAGCTCTTAGGAAATTACTTTAAACTCCAAAGTATTAGCCAGCATCCCTATGACAGCTGTAGAGTTCAATCTACTATACCCAGTGATTGCATCCTACTTGCATCCCATTCCCATCCTAGCAATCTAACAAATTATGGCTGTATGCTCAAGGCAGCAGGAGAAATGATTTTCAAAGACCTTTAAGGGAGAGAGCAGTTCAGCTCCCAGGATTATGGCAGAATGGCTTAAAAAGCAAAATTGGCTTTGGTTCCCAATCTCTGGTTACCTTTCCTACCTCTTTCTCACCAGGACATCCTGGGTCCTTATATATTCCTCTGCTTTCTCAATACCCCATATGGTGACAACCCTCTAGGCCTGCCTTTCCTTCAAAACAACCTCTTCCTCCTCTTCCTTGCCTCAAGCAAAAACTGATTGATAATATGGGTATATGTTAGTTTTTCAGTCATCTGATTAACAAATAAAGCAATTTGTGCTGTGCCTAAGGGTTTCCTGAAAAGTTAGATGTAGTCTTATCCCATACAGAATTCAATGAATCTGATCTTCTAATAGGTGTACATACAGTGTGACCTTGGTAACAAGGCTGTTGAAAATCCCTTTTTTCAATTATGGTATTAGGCCAATGGGGAGTTTCCAAGCCATTGAGGTAATATGCCCTCTTTGCCTTTTCTAGGACCCTAATCACGCCATCCCACAGCCTGCCCTCCTTTCCTCATATACATTTTAGAATAAATTTGTAACATGGGCAAGCTGTTTGCAGTTTCTTGGAAGTAACAATTCCTGCTTCTTAGTAGGAATTATAGATCAAACAAGATATATGACAATGACAGGACTCTTGGCCACCAGGGACAGAGGAATTGATAGGAAAGTGAGAACCAGAAGCTTTTTAATTGGGCACAATAGCAATGTACAATGACCCTAGGAATATGAAAAAAATGCAAAGAACCAAATAGAAAACAGGTTTTCCCCCTGTTGAACAATGGAGAGACTGCGATTTCACTTGCAGTTTCTGCAACCCTGAGCCCATGCTAGCTTGGTTCTGTAACAAAGCTGCAAGCATAAGCCCTACACCAGGACTTTTGTTCTACTTGCAGCTCTTCCAAGAACTAGCTGTGTGACCTGGAGCATTCACTTCCCCTCTCTGAGAATCAGTTTCTTGCTACATAAAATGATTGGGTTGAACTAGAGGGCCTATTAGCTTTTTTTTAAAGGCAAATTTGCCTTACATTCTTTAAGGATTTTTTAAACAAAGGCAAGTAGTTTTATCATCACCCAAACTCTACTCAGTCAGTAATTAAACTCGGAGAACTCACCAGCTCATGAAAGTTAAACGCCAGAACAAACCACAAAGTCCACCTGGCCCAGCAGTTTTCATCTAATCCCCTTCTGTAGTGGTGGGGGGAGGTGAGGCTGAAATCTCCCATCTCCCATCTCTTAAATCCCTAGATGATTCTAGCCCCCTGGGACACTGACCTTGTACAGTAGTCTACATTCACAGGAAACCAACTCATGGGAGCCCTAGGAAAATGAAATGTATCCAAAGGGTTCAGCTACATCTTGCTTATTAAGGTAAAAAAGAAGCAAACTTTTCTTTCTTAGATAAATGTTCTGAAGCAGGACTTGTCATAAGATACAGTTACGTTAATAAAACCATGATTTACATATGTGTCCTTTGCTCTTTCAAGGAATCCTACGCTGAATCCTTTTCAAAAGCCATTGATTCACCTCCTAATTTACCTTCAGTGTCAATCCAGATTTCAAGTCAAATCCTTAAGCATGTAAAATGCATCCACTTCAAGGCTGGCTCTGTGCTAGAGGGTGGGGGACGCAGATAACTGGTCTCTACCCTCAAAAGAGCTTGCATGCTTGCTGAAGACAGAGAACATGATTTTGGCAATCAAGGGCCCAATGGAAGGGACAACTAAGCTGGTGAGCTGGATGTGGGCTGCAGTACATCAGGCAGTCTCTACAAATGTGATGCACTTTGTGGTGGCCTTTGAAATACCTCTGATATGCTTACAAAAGTGAGACACCCACAATCACTTTGGCATTGAACTCCTTCCTGTTGGCTGAAAAAGTGGGGTATGAACAATAAGGACAGCTCACACAAGCTTGGAGAGGGAAAACTCAGACATAGGCAGGAGAATGAAAAGAGAAAATGTCTTGAAAAAACATGTTAATATCCAGAAGGAGCAGAAAAAGTTGTCTGAAGATGACAAGGAGGTACAGCCAGTTAAAGGTGATGCTAGAAGAAGTCCACTGCACTGGGATTGAAGTGGCAGGCCCAGCAAAGGGAGATTTTGCTGCAACTATTATACTTTCTCGAGCTGCATGGAGTGGGAAGAGAGAAGGAAGACTTCTTTCTCTGCTATTATGGTAGTCATTTACAAGTCTGTAAAGCTTTTTGAGGAAAAGGGCCATGTTCTTATTCACTCCTGTAATCTGAAGGCTGAGCACTGCGCTTTGCCCGTAGTTGCTCCCCTAGAAATGCCTATAGGAAAAATGAGTGATTAAACAAATGAATGAATTTAGACTCTCCTATGAGGCGGGGAGGGGGTGGAGGGGACCTTCCAATGTTGAGGGTGTTTTAAAAATTCTCCCACTGGCCCTGAGCTGGGTAGGTAATTGGAAATATGAAATATGGGCAAGAGGGCATTCTTCATCTTTTTCTAGAACAAGATAATTTGTACTTTTCCCACTCCCTTTCTCTCAAGCTGAGGGATCAGATTTCCCTTCATCAAGACTCTAGCCCTTGCCCTCAGCACCCTGAAAATGGTATTCAAAGCTCTCCATAATCAGATTTTGTGTGGATCAACCAGAAAAATAGACCCCATAGGAGATGTATGTTAAGGGACTTATTGTGAGGAATTGGCTTACACCGTTTTGGGGGCTGGGTAGGCAAGTCTGAAATCCATGCAACAAGGCATCAGGAAGGGCAGGCTGGAATTATCTGGCAACAGCTAAAATTGCAGTTCATAACTGAAATTCCTTTTTCCTCAGGGAAATTTCAGCTTCTAAGCCCTTCCAACTGATTGAATCAGACCCACCCAAATTATCTAGGAAAATCTCCTCTACATAAAGACAACTATTATAAATGTTAATCCCATCTGCAAAATACTTTCAGAGCCAATGACTAGATTAGTATTTGATTTAATAACTGGGACAGCCCAGCCAACTTGACACATAAAATAGACCATTATTAGCTGGGATTGCTCAGTGGATTGAGCATCTGTCTGCAAACTGAAAGGTTAGAGGTTGATTCCTGGCCAGGGCACCTGCCTGGGTTTCAGGCCAGGTCCCCAGTTGGGGGCTTGTGAGAGGCAACCAGGAAATATCTATTTTGAGCTCTCAACATCTCCTCAACATACTTTTCCTTGAGGACCTCACCTCCTCCTGGGGTTTTTGTTAAAATTCTTCTTTAAACTTTCTATCCCCAGGTTGTAGTCCTTAGTCTTACAAGGCCTATTTCCTGCAGGACTCTTCCCAATTCTCAACTTGATTGCATTTCTCACACCCTGCCCCCATACTTAACCTTATTTCTCTAATATCTGTCTTGCCTGGTAGGGGCAAAAAACTGTGCACTACTCATCCCCGGTGTGCCCACTCTCCAGAGGTCCTGCCATATAAAAGGATTCCAGCACATTTCTTTTGAATTATATCAAACTTACAGAACACACTCCACCATTTACATATAACTCATCCACACTCCTTTCAAACCTTCCCCTCTTAGGGTCCTTATGCCTGCTCCATACACATTGTCTGTTTTCTAATGGTCTAATTTGTCCATGTTCATCCGATCTTAAAGGTCTGGCGACAGGGTGCTGAGGGCAAGGGCTAGTAATTTAGACCTTTTTGTCTAAATTACTCTAGACTACCTAACTGTAGATACTGCCTAAGGCCCACCTAACCTTAAAAAGTAAGCCCCTCCCCCCACTGGTTACCTTTCTAGAGAGAAAAAAAAAGAACAAGGATAACAGGATCATTTACACACACATCTGGGAATTTGTGGATCAGATTTCCTAGTGTTTGCCCTAAAGGGATGCTTAGCTTTAATCTAGTGAGTTGATTATTAGATAATCTAATAGCTCACTCCTTTATCTTCCTCAGGTCTTCACTTAAATGTTACCTTCCCAGATAGGCCTTCTCTAACTACCCTACTTAAAATTATACTGCTCCCCTCCATCAGCATCCTAGCACCTTATCCCACTTCCTCGCCTGATTTTTCTCCACAGCACTTATCATCATTTGACATATCCTATATTTTATTTATATATTTGTTGTTTGAGAGTGTGAACTCCATGAGAAAAGGGGTTTTTTGATTGTTTATTGCTGTATTCTCTGTGCACAGAACAGGGCCTGGCACATTAAAAGTACCCAATAAATAGATATTAAAAAAACTAATTCCTTAGGGATAAACACTTTATAGTCCCCTCAATGTCTAGCACACTGCCTTGGATGTAATAAAGCACTCAGTAAATATATGATAAATGAACTATGATGGAAGACTACTAATATTCTGTTTTGCACTTTACTTCCTTCTCCAAGTAATTCTATACACCTGGACCTACATTAAATTTTTGAACTTGTGAAAGTATGACGAAGAGAGTTCCTCCATTGACACCACTGAAAATGGCAGTATGAGAAAGATAGGCTGCTGCTTTGAGTTTTTTCTGCCTTTGCCACTTGGACAAACCCCTTCCCATCTCTGGGTTCCAGTTTTACCACATGTAAAATGAAGCTAGTAGACTAGATGATTTCTGGAGTTCCTTCTGTTTGGGGGGGGGTGACAAAATATGTTTATTTAGGTTTGATACCTTGATACATCCATACATGTAAAAATATATAATCTAAAGTCAAGGAAATAATAGTCAGATTGGTATTACCTTCCCTCCTCTTTGGCACAGCCTTCCCAGTGGCCCCCTTCCCAGCTGCTCCCTTCAAAATTCTGGAGTGTACAGGATGGGTCACTTCTTGGCAGCTTCTGCACGAGTTGCCAAATCTGCCCCTTTCTGAGCAGCCAAGAATGTGGTGCTCATAACTAAAATTGTATAATTTTAAGCTGCATAATTTTTTATTCTAAAATGCTAGAATTGTACTTTTCTCTTACTTCTAACCCACAGTTGGAATATACCTAATGAAAATATGCTATAAGAATAAAAGCTCTCTTTGGTCCAATTAGCTAATATCATGAAAATAATAAAGCATGGTGTAAACGGCCACATTAGCAATTTGCGGATGATGATGGGGTTAAGGGAGAAAGGTAGGACCAAAAAACAGATTCTTTGAATCATTCAGGGCTCTTTATCTAAAGTCCAAGAAATACACTATATTTTCTCTTTTCCAAGTGTTATTTATTTCCAAGTAAATCAGACCATTATTGCCCAGATATTTTGGAAAACTCTACTCCATCCAGACGTTAGAAACAAGAAACAGCTTTCTCGTGCAGTGTCTGTATTATTCAGGCGGTGTACCCTGTTACTTTCCTCTGGAGACTTGTGTTCCAGGCAAAGGCGACACTGCCGCAATTGCAAAGGGCAAACAAACCCATTGAATGCGCCTGAGCTAGGGGTATCTCTCTGTGACGGAAATGTGCTTTAATCCTGCCCCATCCATATACAGAAATAAAAATCGTTCATGTTCAGGAACATGCAAACTTGTTCAGAAATCTCCCTTTCATTCTCACGAACTCTAGCTGCCATCCTGATGAACAGATTTTCTCAAAAGAAACTGTAAACCAGAGCCGGACTGACTTTCTGGTGCTGAAGGGGGAAAAAAAAGACCGTGGCTCATTTCCCGCTTGCGGAACGACCTATACTTACACGTCACTAGCATTTTTCCACCCAATTCAAGTGCAGAACATTTCGGCGCTTTTTAGCAATCTTTCCGCTACTGCCGAGCCACAGTGGGCGGAGCTAGTTCTTAGCCTCGCCCCTTTCATGGCCTCCAGCTAATATCTGAGATGTACTGGTTGTGGGTGGAGCTACAGCGAGGACCTGCCCATCTCTGCCTCTCAGCCAATCAGGGCTGGAGGGGTGTGGACTTTCCTCCTGGCCACGCCTCCAGGGACCTGAGCGATTTAGAGCAGCGCGCGGGTTGGGAACGTTAAGATGGCGGAGTAGCTAAGCGCAGCGGTTGGTACTGAGTCTCTGGGCTGACTTCGGTTTGGGTCACGGCAGCAGCAGTTATCACTGAGCAAAGAGTACCTAGGGTATTTGGCCAAGATGCCAAATATCAAAATCTTCAGCGGCAGCTCCCATCAGGACCTGTCCCAGAAAATTGCTGATCGCCTGGGCCTGGAGCTAGGCAAGGTGGTGACTAAGAAATTCAGCAACCAGGAGACCTGGTAAGGGCAAAGTTGGGACCCCGACCGGCCTCACCTGCCCAGGCGGCAGGAGCGTTACTTGGGCGGCAGGGTGGCAGAGGGAAAACGGCCGCCGCTTGAGCTCTGAGCGACAGGGTGTTGGGGGAAGGGTCAGCTCTGAGGCGAGCGTGCTCCACGGGCAGTTTCCGTTATTTTACCTCAGGCGGGAGGGTTACGTTGGTTCTCACCATGTGGTGAAGTGGAGTCAAGATTGAGTTTAAGGTGAAGCTACTGGGTTTGAATGCTTAGGGCTGGAGGACCCAGCTCAGGGATAGTGGCTTCCCAAAGCGATGGGAGGCGAAAGGCGCTTCGCCTCGGCTGTGTCGACACGTGGCTTTGTCGCTTCGCCGTTGAGCTGCCAAGGCTGGACGAGTGCCCGCCTGTTCACCTCTTGGACCAGCTTGAGAGGGAGGACGTACTGAACCCTTCTGGTGTTTCTTCTAGAATCTAAGAAGGAGTTTTTAAATTTGAAATTGTGTTGGCTTTGGTATCGAGGGAAATTAACATGTGCTGAAGGCGCCAAAATTACTACTGAGGACTTTCTTAGATTGGCAGGCATTGGCTTTTCACATCTTTAGAATCTTAGACTCAGAGCCATACTTATGTTAAATCTAGTTGATCAGGTAGGGATTGATGCATTAACTTTGCATCCTGATTGCCAGCATCTCAGCTTGAGCCATCCAGAAAATCTTAGGGAAACTTAATCCTGGAATTGTTGACCTTCAGCAGTGCAGCAACTGGTACAGATAATCCAAAAGCTTATTTTTTAGTAGCAAAGTCTATCCTGAACTTGTCCACTTTTCTTGGCATTGTGGGAAATTTACTCAACAGTTTCGAAAGTTAAGATAATTGAGGCAAGGTAATAGCGTGGAAGACATGGATCAAATAGCGCGTTGCAACTCGATTTTTTTCATTGCCTTGCTAATTAATTAAACTTGCTCCTTCCCCCCTTCCATCCTCCTCCTGCCCCTTGAGGCCATCTTAGAGATAACTTGGTGTCTTAGCCTTTCCATTCCCCTTCCACCTAAAGGTAGAATTATCTGGTTCTGATAACCTACTTTGTGTTTTGTTGTTACTCTGATGATCAACCAGAGCAATACTCAACAGTCTTACCGTCAATCTATTAGGGGAATGTTTACACCATACCTAATAATTAGTTCAATAGCATTGTTTTGAACATGTTTGCCTAAATGCTTTTATTTCCATTTTTCTTTCTTTAAACTTATTACCAAAGTTGTTATACTTTGTTTGTAGACCCTACTGATAAAAGCATGCATCTGTAGTGGAAAGCTTCCTTCTGAATGCTTGATTATTGTGCCACTAGTTGTGATACAAATGATAGTGTGAACGCTGATGCTGTCTGTAACTACACAATACCTTAGTCAAAAGAGGCTAGCCAAGGTGCTGCCTTTAGCTTTGACCACACCATTATGACTCATGGGCTGTAATAAAGAAGAAAAAACATGACCAGACTTTCCAAGTGGCAGTATAGCTAGGGGACAAGAATGATTTTCATTTAGAGGTTTATCTTTTTTTTTGTTTTGGTCCCCTTATAGAACTTTGGTCATTAAATCCTTTTCCTGTGCTTGTAGGAAAAATACAGAGACTTTATTTTCCCTTGTGTTAAGGCTTCAGCCTCTGCATAATGCAACACACCAGAACTTGAGGCTATATTGGGAGAGGGGAGGGAGAGAACAACTTCATTTTCTACTGATTGATTTATCTGAATTTATCAGCAATCCCAATCTACTTTTTCTGAGATGTAAGACTGATTTCATTTTTATTTTTTAAAAGATTTTATTTATTTATTTTCAGAGATGGGGGGAGGGGAAAGAGAGAGAGAGAAACATCTACGATTGCCTTTTGCATACCCCCAACTGGGCACCTGGCCTGCAACCCAGGCATGTGCCCTGACCAGGAACCATCAACCTTTTGGTTCACAGGCCAGCGTTAAATCCACCAAACCACACCATCCAGGGCCTGATTTCATTTTTAAACAACTGGACAGTAACATGTGTGGAAACACTGGATAAGATTAAGTCTAGTGTGGAAAATTGCTGACAGTTTAGGTCTCTCTGTTTCTGGCTTAATTATTAGCTTTTTGGTTTCTTAGATGTTCTGAAATCCTCATTGAAAATAATCAAATTATGTTGCCTATGGAGCTCCCCCCCAACCAACCTTTGGCTTTTTTAAAAAAAGATTTTATTTATTTATTTATTTTTAGAGAGGGGAAGGTAGGGAGAAGGAGAGGGAGAGAAACATCAATGTGTGGTTGCCTCTCCAGTGCTCCCAACCAGGAACCTGGCCCACAACCCAGGCATGTGCCCTGACTGGAAATCGAACCGGCGACCCTTTGGTTCACAGGCCAGCACTCAGTGCACTCAGCCACACCAGCCAGGGCACCTTTGGCTTTTTTGCACTGCAGAAATGATAACTGCAGCCGTGTGTGACTCTTGGGATCTAAAGGCCATGGGCAGGGCAGTTCAGTGGGTGCTGTGGGTCATCAGATGGGGAATTGCAGAGCCCATCCTCAAAGTGAGATAGACAGTTTTGATATTTTCTGCGGTTTCACTGAATCTCAGGGTTTGACGCTGTCTTGAGCACAGTGGCTTTTTTTTCTGAAGTCAGGTTCATCTGTTGCTGTCCAGTTATTGAAAAAAATATGCATACATATAGGTAGTATATCACACACACAAGTACTTAAGAGAGGTTAAACCTTAGGCCCTTGACTCAGAGAACCTGGACTTGAATCCTTAGCCTTTTTTTTTTTTTTTACCTCAATAATCTGGTCTGTAAAGTAGTATCTACCCATAGAGTTATTGTGAGGATTGAGATAGGACTGAAGTTCTTCAACCTTGTCCAACACAATAAATGTTGGTAAGAAGGGGTGGTGATAGTATTGCAGAAAATGTGAAAAATATAGAAGAGGATGTTGAGTAAAAAGATATCCCCCCAAATTCCACCACCCAAGACAAACTGTTCACTTTTTGATGTATGACCTTCCATATGTTTGTGTGTGTTTATATACTTTTTCAAAAATATAAGACACATAGCTTTCTTCAGTTAGCAATATATTTTGAATAGTTTCTCTCCTTAATATTTAGTCTACATAGCTTTAAACAGTATAGTTTGTCTTAGAGTTTTACCATAATTTTAGATAACTAAGTCCCTATTAGGTATTTACAATTTTGATCTAATGTTTTTAATATGAAGACCCTTGAATGTAAAGCTTTGACCATTTCTGATTACTTTCTTAGGGTAAATCCCTAGAAGGGAAATTATTAGGTTAAAGGGTATATACCATTTTTAGGCTTTTCAATAACTATTGCCAAATTGTCCTCCAGATAAGTTGAACCAATTTCTACTTTCATCAGTAGTAATAACAATATTGATAATAATGAATACGTAGTGAATACTTAAAATGCACTAGCTCCAATGCTAAAGCTCTTTATGTACATGTCATATTTAATCCTCTCAACACTGCTATGAGGAGTTACCCTTACTATCCCTGTTTTGTGAGTGAAGGAACTAAGATTCATAGATTAAGTAACTTGTCCAATTCTGGGTGTTATTTTTTCTTTAAAATTTTTGCTAATTCAATGTCTCATCTGGTTTTTAAAACTTGGATATATTAAAATTTTTGACTTGATTCTCATCAAACCTTGGTTTATTTGGTTATTCTGGATAGGCGGGGATGGGAAAATTTTCGTTTTTGGTTGCCTAGGATTTTCCTAAGAACTATATACTTTTGTTAACCCCATGTATTTTGCACATTCCAACATCTCTGTCTAAATTCTTGAGATTTTCTTAATACCACCTGCTTTTTAGATTCACTTTATTTCCTTTTTGTGCTTCTTAACATTTTGTGCTCTTCGGATGCACTTATGCCTGATGGTAAAGGACAGGGTGAAGAAGCAGCTAGTTTTCTCATTGAATGGACATAGCCAGTCGTCTGGCCTCTCCAGAACAGCTGGGAGAAAGATTGGCCCAAAGACATTTGGAGAACACACTATTAGCTAGAGGGAAAGAACAAGGCATGTCTTTAAATTGCTAAACCATGTCTTCCCACTTGGACCCTAGAGTTGTATACTATAGATTATGTTAAGAGCAAACAGGTTTTAGGCACAACTGTTGTACCATCATTGTCTAACTTGTCTCTTAGACTTAGAGGAAACCATAATTTTGAGTATTCATTGAACTCTTTATTGACCAAGCTGTATAGTCTGGGTGTAGATTATGAGCTTTGTAAGGCTTTATGAAAATCTCGAACCCTATAATACTTATGGAGGAAAGAGATTTTGGTCTTCATTAGTGAAATTAAGAGTTATGCACAGTAAAACAGGCAGTGTCCTGGTTTCCTTGCACCACTTTATTTTGAATATAGTTAAGTAACTTTTTTAAGTTATTGATGCATTCCTGGTTATAACATCCTTCTATGCATGAGGGGAAGTTTTAGTCCTTAGTTTAGCTTTGGGAAATGGCTTAACTGTTGGTTATCGTCAAATAAAGACACCAAAATGGTACTAGTGATTGTGTTGTTGGTGAGCTGGTGATTATTTTAAGAATTATTTTTCAAACCTTATGTGCTGTTGGAATATAATTTTTAAAGGAATCACCTCTGTCAAAACTATATATTTAGCAAATGCTCTCTGATATTTAACTTGGCAGTGGTCATTTTAATATTTTACCAGCATTCAAGAAAGGATTTGAAGTGTGTTTCATATTAGTCAATGTAAGTAGATACATCAGAACCCTTATAGCAGGGGTGTCAAACTGATTTTCACCAGAGGCCACATTAGCCTGGTGGTTGTCTTCAAAGGGCCGAAATAATTTTAGGACTGTGTAATTACTCCTTGACTGTTAAGAAGTTGAAATTACATTTGGCCCTTTGAGGGCAACTGGAAGGCTGATGTGGCCCCTGGTGAAAATGAGTTTGACACACCTACCTTATAGAACAAAGGACAGTAGTAATTGTGCCAAGAATCTGGCATAAAGTGATTACGGAAGTTTAGTGTTAGTTTAACTGTATTCCTTGCCTCCCTGGCAGCCAAAGGGATAAAGGTATATGCAATTGATTATGTAGTTTTTATTTTCATAAAACTCTTTAGATACTTCCAGGCACAAAATTCTAAGAATTCTATGGGTAGGATCCTTAAGTAATGATACTGAGTAACGTAATGCACAATATAAGCAATGTTGTGGTATTTTTTATATTGGTTCTGATAGTTGATGCATTTGTAAAGAGAGATAAGCCATCATGGTCTAAGCATGTTGTTTTCTGGTCTTGATAATAAGAAAACTTTAGAATAGCTGATTAGCTCATCTCTAATACATATTGGATCAATTGTCAAACTGCTGTTCTCTTGCTCTTAAGCAAACAATTTGATTCTGGCAAGTGACTGTCTGGAGCTCACATGTCTGTATACTTGACTGAAACAAGAGCCATAGGCTCCCAAAACCAGATGTCAGGGACACAGTTGACTTCTTATGTGAAATCAATGTGCCTGACTTTTGTTCTCCCCCAGGGAAGTGGAGATTTTTGTCAAGGAGGTGAGGTATGGGGGATGATTGTGGATGGGATTAAAAATTTCTTGACTTTTGAGGTTGTTCAAATACTTGAAGTACTAGGTTAGGACCCTAGAGTTGTGAAAGGGACTCTTTTAGCCTAGAACCTCTCAAAGAGCATAGAGTGTTAGTAAAGTAAAGGAGATTGGAGAAGTCCCTTTAAACTACCCCTGCCTCTTATTTGAGCTTAGCACAGTGCTCATCTTCCAGAACAGGCTCACCTCCAGGAACTATTATTTAGTTCTACTTGTGTTTTTTTTAAATTTTAATATATTTATCCCAATATACTCAAAATATTAAAATTCTAACATGTAATCAATACAAAAACCGATACATATTTTTACTTTTGTATATAATGTCTTCACAGTAAGGCATGTATTTTATACTTACAGCACCTCTCAAATCAGTTCCTCAGTGATACTAGCCATATTTCATGTTCTCAATAACCCCATGAGGTCAGTGTCTGCTATTTTGGACAGTTCCATTCTAGGACCTACAATTTGGGGAACATGCAAGTTGCTTTTCCAGAAAACCTTCCCTGGTTCCCTGCTGCCATCAATTTGAATTTTGAAGAATGTCTTCAGAAATCCATTTTGGCATTTGGTTTAGTTGAGATTGCTGACATATTCAGTTGTTTCTTAAGGCTGATATTGATAGTAAATAGACGTCAACTCAGCTAGGTCCACAAAATTGCTATATTCATTATATTGTTCAGTATCATTATTACAGGATCCCACCATAAAATTCTTTATAGCTATCACATCCTGTTGGGCCCATCAAATTGTAGTTCTACCCCAAATTAAGTATCAGTTGAGTATTTGTAAAGTGATATGAGCAGGTTTATCAAAGCCTTTTGAAGAAATATATTGGACCCACTTGTCTCTAGTGTGAAGGGTTACTTTTTGAGGAAAAACAAAAGTCAGTCTTTTGAATTTTCATAATAAGCAAGCTCTCAGAAGGTTCATATTCTGTCTAAAGTGAGTGGATCCAAGAGGCAACCTAATCCTGAGGGTCATTTGTCCATTCATTCATTCTTTGTGTCATATTGACACTGGCTGGCTGGATATATAGATGGGCATCACAGGTCTGGTCCCTGCCTTCATGGAGCTTGCATTCTGGTGGAGGGCACAGACAATAAACAATTGCATAAAAAATAAGATGATAAGCCCTAGCTGGTGTAGCTCAGTGGATTGGGTGTGGCCTGTGGACCAAAAGGTCACTGGTTCGATTCTAAGCCAGAGCACATGCCCGGGTTACAGGCCAGGACCCTGGTTGAGGGCACGTGAGAGGCAACCGATCAATATATCTCTCCACATCATGTCTCTCACACATTGATGTTTCTGTCCCTTTCTTTCTCTTCTCCCTCCCCCTCTCTCTAAAAATAAAAAAAATAGGATGATAAGACATTTTAGTGATTCGTTTCTGGTTTGATTTTTTTTACATTTTGCTTTTATTTTTCTTGCTTTACTATATAAACTAACACCATTCTTTCTAGAGGTAGGATCCTTTCCATTGTTACTGGGATTGGAAAGAAGTGATATTAAATAGTAATTATTGCCTACATTAGCTTCTTCTGGCAATGAAATGATCTGTTGAAGTTTTTTTCTTGATCAATAGGTGGCATCAACCACTCTGATTTATGCCTTGTCTACACACACACCCAAATGTGCACCCACAGACACCTCCACCTAGAGGATTAATAGGGAAAATGATGTTTTGAGGTGTTGCTGAGGTTATTTTTATTTTTTTAAAGATTTTATTTATTTATTTTATACCGAGGGGAAGGGAGGAAGAGAAGGAGAGAGACATCGACGTGTGGTTGCCCATGCATCACCTACGGGGGACCTGACCTGGCCTGCAACTCAGGCATGTGCCCTGACTGGTAAATTGAACCAGTGACCCTTCGGTTTGCAGGCTGGTACTCAATCCACTGAGCCACACCAGCCAGGGCTGAGATTATTATTTTTAAATCATAAGTTATTATTGTTAAGGATCCAAGTATAGATACTGATTTTTTCATTTTATGGTAAAAGATAGCCCTACCCTATAGTTAGAGTAAATTTCTGTGGAATTTTTAAAACAAGACTTACTAATTGGACCATAGTAGAGTTAGCATAGAATGATGGCAAGAACCACATGTGTTTTATTCTCTGTTGTGTCCCTGGCACCTAGCACAGTGACTGACCATGGGACAATTTATATTTGTTGAGTGAACTAGCCAATATGGTAGATTTGGTATTGTCTGCTGTAGAAGGCATCTTTATGGAATAGTAGTGATTCAGTCCTTATGATCTTTCTACTTTGATTATATATGGATTGTGATAGTCACAGATGTTATATCAAATTTGCATTCACGAACTTCCAGTCAGTATGGAGGTGTGGGCAGACATGGTTCACCTCTTCGTACAACCACATCAAAATTACAACTAAAATATAGAACAACCATCACTCAGAACCATCAGAAATCGAGTTGAATGGAAGTCTGACAACTATGGAATTAAAGAAACCACATCCATCCAGACTGGTACGAGGGGTGCAGATGCAGAATGGACTGGTCCCTCTCCCAGGTGTGGTGGATAAAAATTCAGGAGGGAAATCTTGGGAGTGAGGAGTCCCAGCCCCACACCAGGCCCCCTAGTCAAGGGTTCCAGTGCTAGGAAGATAAGTCTCCACAACTTCTGGCTGCAAAAATCAGCAGGGATTGAGTCAGTGGAAGAAACTGCTGGAGCTCCAAGCAGTTGCTCTTAAAGAACCCACACACAAACTCATCTACTCAGACTCACTCCCTCTGAGCTCACTCACTCTGGGCCAGCACCAGAGTGGTAGCTTGAAAAGCACGAGTGGTATACAGGGAGAAACTGAAGTGTCTGGCATCAAGGCAAGCAGACACCATTGTCCCTTTTCTAAACCCTCCCTACACAGCCAGCAAGCTGGTGCCCTAGCTGAGACTCCATCAACTTGGCTCACGGTGTTTGACCCACCTTGGAGATCTCCGGAGACTCCACGCCCCCCAACTTATGGGCCTACCCCAGCTGCTTTTCTGTATGAATAGCTGGTCTTGGCTCATGGTTCACAACTTCCTAAATCCTATCAAATAAGCAACAGCTGGCCTCAGTGAGCCCTAGTCCCAGGACTAGCAGCAGCCAGCCTAGCTTCACAGCTTGGCTTTGCCTGGGAATCTCCAAGCCCAGTGCAAGTAGCAGCCCTCTCAGACTGCTTTATATCTCAGGCAGGACAGTCCTGGGGAAAACAAAGGTGGAGGCTGACCTTGGCCTGTACCACCTGGGAAACCTCAGAGCCTGAGCACCCAGTGGACAGCCAGAGACCACAGTGGAGCACCACCACCCTGCCCTTGCATAGCTGATCCTCCCTGGAGGGCTGAGGTTGGTGGTCAGTGGTCCCAGCCAGTCCTTGCAGCTGACTGGCCTGGGTAAATCCCTCCTATTGATTTGCCAACAGCAATCAAGGCTCAACTGCAAGAGGAGGGTGTACTCAGCCCACATGAAGGGCATGCCTAGAGTACCAAGCTTAGGTGATAGGGGAGGCAATGCCACTGGACCCTATAGGACACCTAGTACATGAAGCTATACTATCAAGACATGGAGTCAAAGCAGCTCTACCTAATACATAGAAACAAAGACAGGGAAAGGCTGCCCAAATGAGGAGATGAACATGGCCCAAGTGAAAGAACAGATCAAAACTCTAGAAAAAGAGCTAAATGAAATGGAAATAAGCAACCTATTAGATGCAGAATTCAAAGCACTGGTTATAAAGATGCTTAAGGAACTTAGTGAGGACCTCAGCAGCATAAGAAAGATCTAGTCAGAAATGAAGGATACATTAATTAAAATCAAATTTGCATTCATATGCCTTGTACCTGAAATAAAATTATGGTTCAGTTACTTGTGAGTCCTTTAGCCAACTTTTTCATGTCATGTCCCATGTAAAAATAGGTAATATTTGTATAGTGCAGTGGAGTAAACTGAGGTAGTAAACTGCTTCTGTTACAAGGGCCCCTCCAGGTGATGATCTGAAGTTTGAGGTGTTTGGTGTTCACATACTAGAAGAAAGCTATGCTTTTTAGATCTTACTGTCTGTAGAAGTGTGATGCTTTAAGATATATTGTTTTTGTTGTCCTTTTCTGGTTTTAGCGTTGAAATTGGTGAAAGTGTACGTGGAGAGGATGTCTACATTGTTCAGAGTGGCTGTGGCGAAATTAACGACAATCTAATGGAGCTTTTGATTATGATTAATGCTTGTAAGATTGCTTCAGCTAGCCGGGTTACTGCAGTCATCCCGTGCTTTCCTTACGCCCGGCAGGATAAGAAGGATAAGGTAAGAGGAGAATCTCCTTAATTAAAAAAAAAAATGATTTTAGTTAGGGGAAGCATGAGCACTTGCCCAAAGTTACAAAAACTTTTCCTCAATCATCAGATATGTATTTAGAGGATATTTTAAAATCACATTCTCTTAGGCATTACCTGATGTTTAAAACAATTGACATGTGATTGGTTTGTATAAAGCAACACATTTGTACTATGTATGTTTTGTTACAGTCATCATATGTGACTTTTGGTTAGTTCATTGCTATTACTTAGTTGTATCAGTAAGACTAAGCACCAGCTCCCATGGAGTAGAATATTTTTTTAAACTATTATAGATCCTCTGGGACCCTTCTGGGGTTATAGTGTGATGTTTTCATAAAACTTGAAGTCTGTTCTCATTACACACACACATACCCCTTGCCTTATTTATCTGGTATATTAGGGAATCAGGTATATACATAAAAATTTGCAGGTCTGTTTTGTCTATTGTAATCAGTTCCCAAAATTTTTACATACAATGCATGGGAAAGGCCAAATATTTTTATTCCAATAGAGCAGAGGTGTCAAATTTATTTTCACCAGTGGCCACATGAGCCTCACAGTTGCCTTCAAAGGGTTGAACATAATTTCAACACCTGAACAGTTAAGGAGTAGTTACATTTATATAGTCCTAAAATTATTTCAGCCCTTTGAATGCAACCTCAAGGCTGATGTGGCCCCTGGTGGGAAGGACTTTGACACCCCTGTAATAGAGTATAGTGCTCCTACAGAGTATAGAGCAAAGGGCATGGGCTTTGCCATTTTACAATGCAGCAGATGTGTTTACCTTTTATTTAATGGGTTGAGGTTGCTGGAAGGTTGACATTTAGATGAGTAAGGGAGTGGTATAATTTACAAAGTAAACTATAGCATGACATGTTAGATGTTATACAAGTTTGAGTATGTATGCGTTAAGAGATTTTAATAACAGTGTCTCAAAGAACATTAAATCTGCCTAATTTAAATTGCACATTGGAAACACTTGACTAGGTTGAAAATATGTGCGATAAGAAAATGAAAGGTAGGAAGGTGTTTCCTGTCATGTAACATGTATCCCAAATTGGAAAAATGACATTCCGCTTAATATTTGTGCTAGATTGTGATCTACTTGAAGTCAGTGGCCATGTCACTTTCTTTGAATTTCCTGGTAGGTGAGTGCCTTAAATATAGTAGGTACCCAATAAATAAATGCTTTTTGTGCAAATGAATTGCTTCTGAAATTGGCTTTTTTTTTTTTCTTTGTCTCCTCCATTTAGAGCCGGGCTCCAATCTCAGCCAAACTTGTTGCAAATATGCTTTCCGTAGCAGGTGCAGATCATATTATCACCATGGACCTTCATGCGTCTCAAATTCAGGTATCAATGGAAGCTAAACATTAGTTTAGGTTTTTAGGGCTTAGAAGGAGAAGAGAACTGATAATGCTGAAGACTGCAGAGAGCAAAATATTCTCCAAGTACAGTTCAAATAAGCTAGATATTGACAATATTTTAAACATTCTCATATTGAGCTTAGTTCATGTTCTTAGTCACTTGGGGTCATTGGAAAGGGAGGCAGTCATGTATTCTGGGAAGAGAGGCTTTGGGATCAGACCTAGTTCGAATACTGGCCCTGACACTACTTTTATAATGGTGGGCAGGTTATTTAATTTCTCTGAATATACACTGCTTTGCTATTGTGATTCTTAAGTAGTATGTTAAATTCATAGTATAATGCCTGTTCGTGACAGTTACCAAATAAGTGGGAGTTGTTATTATCATCATTAAATTTAGAGCCGCAGATACTGGAACCTATTTTCTAGCATAAACCCAGAGTAAGGGGAGCAGAATACTACCTTATGTGTATACTTTTTATTTATTTCTTTTTTCTTTTTCTTTTTTAAATACATAATCTTCATTCTATTTTTTCCATTACCATTTACTCACTTTATATCACCCATCCGCTTTTTATACTTTTTAAAGAGACTTTCAAATTATTGTAATTAGAGGCTTATGGCAATCCACTGAGGCATATAGGGCAGGTGATTATACCCATTTTGTAGAAGAGGAACAAATTAGTTGAACAACACAACTAATCTGTGGCAACTAATATTAGAACACAGATCTGGCTTCTAGTTACTTGCTGTGACAATTTATTATAAATACCTTCCACTAAGTTTATATACTATACCATCTCTAAATGGTTTACCGGTTAGCTTTTGTTCCTTAGCATAAAGCAGTAGATTTTATTATCTCATGAGTTATGCACATTGGCTGGATAGTTCTGGTCTCAGCTGAACTTGGCCATTTTTTCCCAAGGGCTCACTCATGTACCTATAATCAGTTGTGGGTTAGCTGAGGACTGGCTTTGCTCGTCGTGGCTTGGCTTTCTTGCACAACCTGGATCCAAAGAGGCCATTTGTACGGTCTCCTACACTGAGCATACCTTCCAATCAGTCTGAATGGTCCAGTGAGGTATTCTTTGGGCAAGTCACTATTCTCTTTGTTTGTCATTCACAAATGAAAGAGAAGGGTATACCTTAGACTCACACAATGTTACATGTCAAATTCTTTCAATAAAAGTAAATAAATAAATGGAAGAGAAGGAAAATGAAGCAAAACTGACCTAGCTCCTTTCTACAGGGTTTTTTTGATATCCCTGTGGACAATTTGTATGCAGAGCCAGCTGTCCTGAAGTGGATAAGGGAGAACATCTCTGAGTGGAGGAACTGTACTATTGTCTCACCTGATGCTGGGGGAGCTAAGAGGTATGGTTGAAATTCATATTATTCTCAATGTATTAGGGGAAATAAAATAAAGATCAATGTACTGGGAAAATCTTTCAGACAGTTGTCAGAAAGTCTCTTTTTTTATCCAAGTGGCAATTTTTAAGTACTTCAGAATGGATGTACTGATAGCTAGGACATAGGCTGGTTATAGTTTTACTCCTCTTCCTGGCCTGATTCACTACCTGAAAGACAAGACAGCAGCAGAGGGGCCCTAAATAGTCTGGTGTTGTGGGCCTGACTGTAACCCATTAGTAACTTGGCACTTGGGGCTAGCAACACTGATAGAAGCCTGTTAAAAAGGGAAGGAAATATGGTTTTGAAATGAGTGGCACCTGCTGTCAAACCACATAATAATAGTGGACAAGTAAGCTTTTATACACTTCTTAATGCTGTTGTTTGTTAGACCATTTTGATCCTTTGGATTAAAGTATTAAGCAGGAAGGAAAATTAAGCATGGCAATTTTATTTAAACTCAAGACCTTAACATTTTAAACAAACTGCCAGGGATTGCCGGTTATAGTGCTTTATAGCTCACATGGTTCCGACTAAGAGATTTTGATTTCCTTACTGGGTCACTCATTAGTAATGCATTCAAAAGTGAGACACATGCTTCATAGCTCTTCATATGAAGAGCTACAAAACATAGATGATTAGGAAAAGCTAATTCAGATCTCTTTAATAGCCTTCAAATCTTCAATGACTGTTTCTCTATAAGTTTTTTTATTTTAGTTACTTCAACAGCACTGATAAGCTGAGAACTTGAGTTCTGTTATTCAGCCAGATGTATGGGTTTTTCAGGATCATGTAATCACCAGTTACCTTCTGGAATACTAGAGATAGAACCTAAAAATATCCCTTAATGGTAGTTGTCATACTTATCTTAACTCATTGTATATTGTTTTCACATCTTGCCATGGGACTTAGAAAATAGTCACATTTGAAATAAAAAATCAATCAGGATTTTCTTTCCAAAGTTGAAAAACTACTTTTATTTCAATAGATAATTTATTGCTACATGTTTGTTTTTATTTGTAATTTTATTACAGTGAAGGAGGGGTTTCAAAGTGAGTGGCTGTCACTTCTGTGTTGGCAGGATTTTTGGAGTAGGGAGAGATCCCTGTGTAGTTATAACTTGCACATGATTCTCCCCTCCAAAGGCATAGGGAATGACTTTTTCTAGCCCTTTACGCTGTATTGATCACTGAGTATGATGGCTATTTTTATGGATAGTTTGGGATGCTTGAACTAATTGATCATGCATTTGCCTTAGATAAGTAATCATTCTAAGCAGATTGATTAGTCTTGATGTTCTGTGCCCATGCAGTAATAGTAAAATGAACACAGGGTGTGGTTCATTTAGATCAGGGTACAAATATTGCCTGTGGTTCAAACCTTGTGTGTTCTCTATTATATGGTTACAGGTTCTCTCCTATATAGCACAAACTCAGATAAGTGACCATTGTCACGAGGGAAACAAAGCATAATACTCTGGTGAGATCAGTACATTAGAAGAAAATAAAAGCACAGATTTCATCACTTATGATGAGGATGGCACAGTGGAGCATGGATATACTGCCACTGGGACAGCACACTGTCATTTATACTGAATTGATTTGTATTTGAGTGAATGATATGGCACATTGTCACCAGACAGATTTGTCTTCCATCCCACATTTTAGTCTGCTTTTTATTATCTCGCAAAAAAAAAAATCCTGTTTTAATTTAGAGGTACTTTGTACAGCAAGGTGACCTGTTTTCCTGGTTAATTAGTATGTAACTTTCTTTCTAGGAGTTGTTAGAGGAACTCCCAAGCTTAGTGTCCAGGTATAGTTGACATTGATAGTTTGTGCATCCCTGAGGGGAGTGTGATGAGGGTATTGGCATTGGAACAGGCTGAGCACTGCTATCCTCCAGCGAGGTTCAGGTTCACTTCTTACCACATCCACATATCAAATTGGGACAGTCTGCACTCCTGCCATTAGTTAACCAAGTCTTCTCTCTCCCCTTCTGCTGCTGATCCGTTAAATGAATGGGCCTTAGCATTATACCACTTCCTGGAACTGGTGAGGACGTCTCTCTAACCCCTACTGTAATCCAGAATGCATTTAAGGTTCACTGATACATTTATAAACTACTCTCAGGATATAGAGACATTAGTTTATAAAACCCAGTTTGTGATGTCAATAAAATAATTGCTTTTTTTTCCAGCCTCGGGAACTATTTAGTTTCAAGTATTCTCCCCCAGAAAACAAGCCCATTCTTTAATCCATTTATTTTTATCTTGGGAGCCACACATACCCAGGTTTCAACTGCCAATACCCTGTTTTGCAGAGTTACCTCTATCGCAGACAGGTTGAATGTTGACTTTGCCTTGATTCACAAAGAACGGAAGAAAGCCAATGAAGTGGACCGCATGGTGTTGGTGGGAGATGTGAAGGATCGGGTGGCCATTCTAGTGGATGACATGGCTGACACTTGTGGCACAATCTGTCATGCAGCTGACAAGTGAGTGCCAAGCGGTAGGGCCTGTGGTTAGAACTAAAAATCTGACTGTTATGTGAATGCCTTAAGCCTGCTGATTCTTTCTGAAACTGAGTGGAGGGATGATAACTAGCTTTGGGAGTTTTTTCTCACCTTAGGCTTGCATTTCAATATGTATAACTTGATGAATATTCTTCCTCCTCCCCCACAAATTTCCTTAGTGTTTTTTTCTCTTTGTGCTAAATTATATATAATATAACATTGGCCATTTTAAGGGTAAAATTCAGTGGTATTAGCTACATTCCTATATATATGATATATGTGTGTGTGTGTGTATAATATAGTTCTGGCTATTTTGTATGTAGAGCATAGATCATATATAGTGCAACTATCACTTATTTCCAAAATTTTGCCATTGCTCTGAATACTTTTGATTCTTTTCTGTTTGCTTGTTTTAGCGAGTTAAAATGGAAATCCATAGGCCTGAGCAGGCAGAAATAATATTCTCATTTATATTTTACATAAGCCAGAAACCCTGGTCTTACCTCTTGATTGTCCATTTTAGCTGCTACTACCTTCATTCATATTACTTCTCATCTCTTGCCTGTTCTAAATTGCCTTCCCTCTCTTCACCCTGCTACCAGTCACCAGTCTATGACTTCCCCAGTCCATCTTTCACATTGCCTTCCTACTTGCTAGTCTTCCTAAAACTAAGGTTTGATCCTACCACTCCTCACCTTTAAAACCTTAAGTGGCTTCTCACTGGGTAAAGTCCAAGCCACTATGGATAGCATTGTCTGTCATGACTTTTTTTTTTTTAAACTCTGAGTGTGCCTTGCCCAGGCCTTGGCATATAATGGGTGCTAAAATGATATTTGTGTGCTAGATGAGTCCTGATTTTTCTCTTGGAGTATATATTCATAAACTTCCTTTTGTCTCTTTGTATTAGTAAGGCAATGCTAATTGCTATGATAGATCAACTCCCTGAAATGTTGCTGGCTTAACATGATAAAATTTCTTTCTCATTCATGGCATAGTTCCCTTTTAGTATTCCTTTGGCATAGTTCCCATAGTATTCCTTTTTCAGTCATGTGGCACTGCATCTTTAACATATAGCTTCCAAGATTACTTTGAAAGACACTTCCATTTTGGCCAGCCAGAAAGGGAAAAGAGCATGGAATATTGATTACCCATGGAAGATTTTTTTCAATCCTCACCCAAGGATATGTTTTATTGACCTGAGAGAGAGAGAGAACGAGAGAACATTGGTGTCAGAGAAAAATATCAGTCAGTTGCCTCCTGTATGCGCCATGACCAGGGATTGAACCTGCAAGCTTTTGGTGTATGGGATGATGCTCCAACCAACTGAGCACCTGGCCAGGGCTATCCATAGAAGATTTTTATGAGCTCGGCCAAGAAATGGTGTACACTGTAGCTACCCGTATTTTGATAGCCAGAATTAAAGTTGCAAGGCCACACCTAACTATGCGAGGCTGGGAAATGTAGTCCATCTGTGTTCCCAGAAAGAAGAGGTAATGGATCTTGCTGATTGCAGCATTCTGCCACAGTCCTTTTATATGAATCCAGACCTATTCAGATAAGTTCTTAGTCTGGTTCTCTCCCCTTGATAAGGACTGAATTGTGGCCCCCTAAAATTTTTGCATTAAAACCCTAACCCCTTTGGGAGGTATTTAGGTTTATATGAAGTCATGAGGGTGGGATCTTTATGAGTGGATTAGTACCCTTCTTATAATAAGAGACCAGAGAGCTTGCTCACCCCTCCTCCTCCATGCATGTGGAGGTCAAAGGAGTCAAAGAGGTCGTGTGAACGAACACTCAGTGATATGGCAGCCACCAATAAACTTAAGGGAACAGGCCTCAGAATGGAACCTGCCTTGCTGCCACCTTGATCTTAGACTTTTCACCCACCCCAGAACTATGAGAAATAAAATTCTGTTTAAGACACCCAGTCTAATATATGGCACCCAAGCTGACTAATAAATCACTTCTTCCTAAGTCAGGTATTATAGTGACAAGTAAGATTAATCAAAATCACCTCTGCTTTTTCCTATAGACTTCTTTCAGCTGGAGCCACAAGAGTTTATGCTATCTTGACTCATGGAATCTTTTCTGGCCCAGCCATTTCTCGCATTAACAATGCATGCTTTGAAGCAGTAGTGGTCACCAATACCATACCTCAGGAGGATAAGATGAAGCATTGCTCCAAAATACAGGTGAGGGTGAGATTGTTGCAAAACAAAATTCCACTAAGTATTCAGGAAGTGGTTAAATATGTTGAATTTACTAGAAGGTTTCTTTCTTTTGACTCAGGGATTTAGTGTGTCATCAGGATCTGTGATCCAAGAATAAAATATCCCATGCTTAAAAACTCAGATTCCGCCCTGGTTGGTGTGGCTTAATGGATTGAGCACCAGCCTGTGAACCAGAGAGTCGCCGGTTCAATTCCCAGTCAGGGCACATGCCTGGGCTGTGGGCATGTAAAAGGCAACCACACACTGATGTTTCTGTCTTTCTCCCTCCCTTCTCCTCTGTCTAAAATAAATAGATACAATATTTTTAAAACCACACACAGATTCCTGGACCTCAGAATCTTTGAAGGATGGACCCCAAGAGTCTACATTTTAACAGGCTCTCCCAGTGGCCATTATGCTCACTCAAGCTTGCAAGTCTGTGTTTTATAGTTTGTATGTCACTCTGAACTATTGGCCCTCCCAGATGTAATGTGAAACCTATAAACTGATGGTTTATTCCTTAGAAATCCAGTGTTTCTCAGAGTTGCTCTGGAATCAAACTAAGTTAATTACCTAGTGTTCTTGTTAAAATGCAGTTTCCTTTGATCCATCTAAGACCTACAAAACCGGAGGTACTAGGACCAGTGCTTTTAAGTAATTCCCCAAGTAATTGTTAAGTTCTCAAGTTTGAATGCTATTACACTAAAAGAGAAGGCCTTTGCTTAATTTAAAATCTATACAATAATCCATTAGCTTTCTGAAATATGTAGAATTGGGGGGTTGATATTGTTCTTAAGGGGTTTTTTTTCAGCTTGAATATTCATTCCTAAAAATAGTTTAAATGTCAGCCTACCACCATCTTGATGAGTCTGAGTTAGAAATTTTCCTCAATAAGCATTTTAACTCTGTCCTACATGGTTATATTAAAAATGTTACGAAGAATAGCTGGGTGCAGGCTCACAAGGGGAAACAACCCAGTGCAGCAATCTTAAGAGGAAGGACTTTCATTAGAATACTCATCGGTGTCTGCAAATTGGCCAGTCATCTCTATCTACATGATACTAACCTGGTGTTTTTCATGTTTTTGTAGGTGATTGACATCTCCATGATCCTTGCAGAAGCCATCAGGAGAACTCATAATGGGGAATCTGTTTCCTACCTGTTTAGTCATGTCCCTTTATAATAGAATAACTTCTGAGGCTTTTAAAAAATAAAATGAACCCTGACCCTTGTTTCCCCTTGGTGTTCAATGAAAAATTCAGTAGAAGACCCAGCTTGCTCCAGTAGCTTTCTATATCCCATGCCAGGTATGTTAATAGTTCTCTAAAATTAGGGAAAGACAGATGGAGACTAACTGCTCGGATTTCCTACCTGCATTGTCTCACTCTGGCTTCTCTAATTTTTTGAGCCTTGCAACTTTCACTATAGCTCAACTGCTGCAGGATTTCAGACTTTGAAGGGTGTTGTATGGGGGCATTTATGTGATTGGGGAAGCTCAGACTACTTTCATGTGAATGCTTCAGGGTTTGGTTGGTTCAGAACTACTAGCAACAAAGCCAACCCAATCCCCCATGCCTGTAATGTGTGACATGTTCTCTAAGGTGTATACTAAATTATAACAAGAGCTGTAGGCATCCCAGAATCCAGCTCTCAGGTGGGGGCCTGAGGTAAGTCAGTGCACAACTGAACAGATGCTTCTTGGGAGGAAAAAAGCTTGATACATCACCCTCTGCTAGGGAACTGTTGCTTAGTCTCTTTTGTACCTGTTTCTTTTCATTTGGTTTAATACTTTTCCTGACCAAATACCCTACCCTCTTGGGCCCAAATCATCATTCTACCATAGTCTTCTGGAATGCAAACCTCACTTCTTGCTATGTATCGTTTAACATTTACATGAGATTATTTTGCTGTAGCTTAATCTTAGCTCACTACCACCATGGTAGCAGGTTCTAGGTGGTGTTGTAGTGCCTTTTGATTAATTTAAGTATTTAATTTTTATCTTCTTTCGTCGGATCTTTTGGCTTCTCCAATGACTTGAGCTTTCTGTTAAAAAGATTGATGTTACTAGCTCTTGTAGAGGAAACTAATAAAGTATCTGTTGTGCGTGATCGTGAGTTTATATCATATCTGTACTGCTCTCTGCCAAAGGTTTAGTTTAAGTGCCTTGCTGCCCAATGATAGTTCTTATTCTTTGTTTCTAAATTATTAGCTGCATTGTTAAGCCAAGAGAAGACATTGACAGCAGTTTCATATGTATAACAATTCTATGCATTATACCTCAACTGTAGGATGTCTAATGCCTGCTGGATCTGGATAGTAATTAGGTCTTAAAAGAAGAGAATAGTTTCTGTAATTTATTCACTTTGAACCAATTTTGACAAACAGTAAAAGTGTTTCTTCATCAGTAGATGACACATAATCTGGTTATTAATTTCAGCCCTTCTGAACAAAAACTGGGAAAGGTAAATGTGCAAAAATTAAGAATGAATTATAACACATTCCAAAATTGTAAGTGACTTTGTTTATCAACAAATAAGGGCATTCTTTTATTTTGGGGATCTACATGCTTCTGGAACTTTATGAAAAGTGTTCACTTATCTTGGTTATGGTTTTGTTTTCTTTATATTTGACTTATGCTAAGTATTGGGATACCTATTTTACAATGAGCCTTTTGAAAAAAAAAGTGATTCAGAAGGGAGAAAAGTGAACTATGACTCTCTAGCCCTCTTTTCACCCAAAATCTTTGCTCTGGGAGAAGCCGATATGAAGCATCAATGCCATAACTTGCTGATTATGCTGTTTCCTGAAGTATTGGATCGGTTGGTCAAGGTTTGGCCACGTCACAATATTTTGACATAAAGCCTCTACTGTGGGCACCCTTGGTTAATCTAGTTCCTTGGATGAGGTTTTGGTCATTCAAGAAAGAATGTCAGTCCCTATATTTGATCCCTCTGCCTGGGGGAAGGTCAATATTCAATTTCCTGTGACACTTAGCAAAGTGCCTGAATCACTTCCAAGGTCATTCTTATTTTCTCCAGTGGTGTAGGGGATACCATCTAGCAGTATCCATCTCTGCTGTGGATGCTCATCAAAAACACGAGAAAAACATACATAGAGACAACCAAGTCCTGTGGGGGAATAGAGACAGCATGGCCACTCTCTCTAGTGGAGAGCGCCCTGTTTCTCAGCCCAAGTAGGTTTTTATTAAGAAAGCTGACTCAATTTGTGGATTCACAGTCTGGCAGAAAGGATCAAAGGTGAGTAGGTGACTTACAAAAATGCTGACAGAACTGCTGTGATTCCGGGCAGAGATTGGAGTTTTATCATATGAAAGGATTACAGGTTCCAAAGGCTTCCTGTCTGTGCCTTCAAATTCCAAGTTAATAACATCCTCTAGCAAACAGATCTCACAGGATCTTGCATATTCTATGTCCCAGGCCTGATTACCCCGGGGGTCTGCCATCTCTGGTATGGGCTGCACCCCTTTGCTATATCCGCAGGCCTGAGTTGGACAGGAGTGACAAAGGCAGCCAGGAGACTTGGATTTCTCACATCTAAGAACAAAGACTCAGGCTTTGACAAAGCCGAAGGGGCAGGGGTTGATGTCAATCACCCCTTCATTTCCACAGCCCCGTCTCTTCCCTGAGGCCTCCATGTGATCGTGCCTATCTTAGGCGATTCCCTCCGTGGGAAATCTTACCCATCATTGGCTAACTGATCAAGCTTAGGAGGTGAGGCACAGAACAGGCAGCATTCATGCCAGGGAAATAAGTTTTGTCTCCTTAGTGGCTCCTGGTCTGGAGGTCTCTCACTCAGCCTGTCACGGGGTTACGGCTTCCTGAGACCAGGCAGGGCAGTCCCCAACACAGTGGGAGAGACCCAAGTGTCCTGAATGGCAAGTGATTCTTTACTGGGGAAGAGGAACAGACCTGTTGAGCTGTGAGAAGACAGCACTGAAGCCGAAGGGAGCTGCAGTGAGAGAGCAGTTGAAATTACCCGTGAGAGCTATATGATTGTTTCTGAGCAAAAAGCATCACCAGGTTGTATTTCATATTCCTTCACCTCCCACCCTCAGAACCAGAGAAAAGGGGATTAGTTAGACCAAGGCTAAGCTCATCAAATCCCCAAGGTAATGCCTTAATAAAATATTTCACCTTAAATTGGGACTGTTAAGTCTTTTCCAGATTTGGAATGGAAGCACTTTCTGCTAAAGGGTTATTTAGCCCATTCATTTATGTAGTCCTTAACCTGAGGGTCATCAGGATCATGGAAAGCATGAAATTTGTTAAGAAAGTATTGTCTTTCGCCCTGGCTGGCGTAGCTCAGTGGATTGAGCTCGGGCTGCGAACCAGGCATCGCAGGTTCGATTCCCAGTCAGGGCACAAGCCTAGGTTGCAGGCCATGTCCCCCAGCAACCGCACATTGATGTTTCTCTCTCTCTCTCCCCCTCTCCCTTCCCTCTCTAAAAATAAATGAATAAAATCTTAAAAAAAAAAAAGACTGTTAAAAAAAAAAAAAGAAAGTATTGTCTTTCCCATTGACCTGCCCTCCCACCATCTCCTGAGTAGCTCTTGATTGTAGGGGAAAGATAAGCCCCAGGAAAGGAGTCTGGTTTCTTGGTAGCACCTCCCCACAAAACTCCTAAAGTGAGGATGAAGGAGAAAAGCCCTGCACTACTGCCCAGGGCCCACCAGTCAAGACTAGATACTACTGAGGGAGTAAGTGCCGTATTTGTGGAAAGCGCCCTTTCATTCAGTCAGGAAATGGAGTCAGCCTCTGACCGAAAGTCTGAACCTCCAGCCTTTTAGCCAGATGCTTCAGTTGATTGGCTTCTGGAGCCCTGAGGCCTGGGTTCCCCTGCCTCTTGTTTGCCCTTGTGGTGCCTTTGCAGAGGATTTGCTTTCATTGTGCTTCACAAGGCCTTTTTCACCCAGTGCAAAATACAACTAAAACAGGTTCTGTTATAGGAGGGTCATGTGTCTTTGGAGTCCTCAATATCATGTGAAAATAGGTTACCAGAGTCATCTATACAGTCCTCTTCATAGCTACCAATGGGAGAAGGGAGGATTAGAATGAACACAACCATGGGGTGGGAACATACACCACAGTTAATTCACACTTCATTTCCAGGCTAAGGATTGACTGATCATGTGCCTATTAGTCATTTTGCAGGTGATTATTCAAAAACATGCTTGTCAATTTCCCACCCCTCAGAACCATTCACTGGCCCCTGGACACTACTGCTTGGAACAAGTGGCTTTTGTCATGACAGTCCTAGTTTAAAGGCAAAGGGTGCTAGAGCTAAAGATTTTTCCCTCTTGCTTTATTTTTCTGCTATGTTTAGGTACCTGTTTTTCCCTTGTAGAACTTTTTCACCAGTCTGAGACTGTATAATAATGAGGCAAATTCCACTCCAAATTACAATGGATAAAGCTCAATGTTTCATAGAGTCTTGCTTCAAGCGTTTCTTCTAAATCATCTTTTTCAAAGTCTAGGCCTTTGTGGGACAACTGCAGGGGAGCTAAGATGTTAATGGGCATATTCAGATCCCTCGTACTAAACACATGTAACTAAACGTGTATGTTAGGATCAGGCCTTGCCATTGGTTCTCAGGTTGCTCTTTCTGGGATGTTTCTGCTGGGGTAGGTGATGTCAGCTGCCTCAGAGAACCTTACACTGTTAAAAAAAAACCTGTATTTTAAAAAAATCCTCCATGTAAAAAGTCTGTTATTTTACAGATAAGATTCAATATAAGGGTAGATGTTAAATCAGAAGTAAGGCCAGATAATTAGTTGCCAAATCTGAAGAAAATTGTAGTGGAAAGTTAGTTTCTGAGAGTTTGTCCTAATTCTGATAATAGGAAAGTGACTTGCAGTCATGTTTGGTATATTTGGTTGGGGGAGGGGGGTTATCATTTCTTTTCAGTGTGGAATCAAATGGGATAAAGGATATAGAAAGTAATGTGAAGAAGCGATGGTCTTTTTCTTCAAGCTTCAGGAAGTTACTTTGACCTAGAGGACCTTTGGTAATGGTTGTTCAGTTGTTGCTCTACCTGGCCCCCAAGACTGCAAAGTGCAGGGCTTGTGGGGGCTGGACAGATTCCTACTGCCTCACACTTCTTGAGACTGCTTTTCTGTCTCAGCATTGCCAGCCATGAGAAAGAAGTTACTTCCTGACTACCACCTTCCATTCCCCTCTGCCCCACTGTTCTGTTCTGAAACCTGGATGCTATTAGCCTTTGATGTTCTTAAGCAGATGTTGCCATGAGGCTTCTTAGGCCCTCTGTTCTCATAGAGGATGTTCCCTTGGGTGTTTTCATGTAGAGTGAAAGGAAAGGAGAAACAAAGGGGCAAGGTAGATTTTTCCATACCATCCTTTGGTAACCTTACAGCCCCAGAGCCTCAGAAACCTGGCTGGCTCCTTGTTCTTGCTGAGTCCATGTGGGTGTGATCCTCTTTACTGTTGGCCTATTGTTCGCTCCTCCATGACAACCTGCTATCCCTGCCCCATGCCCTAAGGAAAGCCAGAGGGTTTCCACTGGTCACCTGAGTCAGACTCTTCTATCATTTCCCTTTCCCAAGCTCTTTCCCCCAATATATTTTTCTCCAACAGTCCAGTTAGCAACTATAGAATTAAATACAGAGGAAGAGGAAGCTCAGTTTGAAGCAAAAATATGTGAAAGTGTGCAGTGTGACAACAGGCCTTATTCCCAATCCCATCTGCCTTGCTTTGTTTTTTCAACTGGCTCAATTTTTTATATTTTTCAAGTTTACATAGCCACACTGAGTTGTTCAATACAGCAGCTGGTACTTCACCCATATAGTTCCATGAGTTCACTCACATGTGGTTTTGATTCAGGGTTTGAATATAAAACAAGCCAGGCTTGATCAATTCATTTTGCATGGACAATACACTGAAGAAGTTTTTGACTTCCAGCATATAAATTAGCCTGGAAGCACACCACCCAAATCAGTCTTCACCCTCAAAGTTTGAGGGGTAGGGCCTCTGATGGCACAGTGGGTGGGGACTTTGAGGTGTGGGAGGGCCTGCAGCAAGGCAGGGGAGGAGCACCCAGGGAAGGGCTGCCCAGCCGTTGAAGCCTGGCTGTGGACACTCCCCCGCAGTCCTTTTCTTGCACCCACCATCTAGCCCAGTGGGCCTGATACAATTGCCCATCTGCCACTATGGAGAGCCACACAGAAAGTGGAGGGCCTGGACATCTGGGGAAAATGACTTGAGGAGTGGCATGACTGGCAGCTTCAGCACCTGTCAGTCCTCCAGGTGCCTCTTTTTATGCATGCCACCAGCAGCCAGGGTAACAACACAGTAGCCAATTATCAGAGGGAAAGCGCACAAAGTGTAAGTATAATTTGAGGTACTCTCTTCTGGAGGGGGAAACAGGACATTACAACTTACTGTGAGAAGGACTATAATAAGGGAAAAGCAAGGTCTGATGGGAGCACACTAAGGCAGTGTTGGAAGTCATGAAAGGCTTCCTGGAGAAAATTATTTTTACTCTTCAAGCAGTTGATTAGAAGTTAGTCAAAGATGGAGTGGGGAGAAGGGAATTTCAGGCAAACAGAATAGCATGTGCTTACCTGGACAACCAAAACAATGTGGCCAGTGTGTATGTATGTGTGGGGGTGGGATAGGATGAGCTGTAATGAGGAATGGAGCCAGTGAGAACAGATCAAAGGATCTTATAAGTAGAGTGACCATGCATGTAATATCCCAGCATAGTTGTTAGTAGCACCCCTTTTCACTCTTGAAAGTGGCCTGGTTTGGGTTGTATGGTAACCCTATCATATGGTAACCCTACTTGTAAGACATACTAAGGAGTTTCAGTTTTATCGTGTGAGCAAAGAGGAACCAGTGAGGATTTTAAGCAGGGTACTGACAGGATCAGATTCACACAGTTAAAATAATAGACTGACAATAATGTGAAGCATGGGTTCGGTGGGGGCAAGAGTGAAGGAAGGAAGACCAGTTAGTAAGTGATACAGTGGTTCAAGAGTGAAATGGGGGTGGCCAAGGCAAGAGAAATGTTCATGAAGGAAACAATATGCAATATATTTCAGAGGAAAATTCAACAGAGGAGTGTTAGAAATGTAGGAGAAATAGAGGAAGGAGGAACGGGGTGATCTGATCCCAATGCCTTTACCTGATGCTTCACTGAGAGGCGGGCTGAGTCAGGGTTGACTTCATCAGCAGCAGAAGGCAGGAGTGAGGTTTTTTAAAGAAAAAAAACTTGGGGTTTGTGAGGGGATAATGAAGGGGTTAATCTTGTTCTTCCAGGGGGTTGCCTCAGGGTTCCAGGATGTGAGCTGGGACTATGGGTTAGGTATGGGGTCAGCCTGTTCCCAGGTACAGGAGGTTCAGTCTGGCCACTGGCTACCGTGGCTGGTGCCAGGTGTCTGTTGTGCTCCTTGGGGGAGAGTTTCGATTAAGCCTCAGACTACCAAGCAAGTCAGGACAACTGAGTCATAGGCAGTCCAGAGGTTTGGAAACTGACCTGACTGGGCCATTAGCAATCTGGCGTGTTGGGGGTTTGGCCTGACCGTTTAAAGGAGATAATGAAGGTACAGCCAAGATGGAGGATTAGGTAGAAATGCTTCACTTTCTCACACAAGTAAAAGAAAGATAGCAACCAATTAAAAACAAACAAGAAGTGCCATAAAATCAAATTGCATGTTGACCAGTATGAGGGATGGAGACAGGCAACTGGGTGGAAAGGACCTGCAGCAAGGCAGCAGACCACCAAGGTGAGGCAGGGCTGACTCGCCGGGAAACTAAAGATTCAAGACCTCTAGCTGTAAAATAACATGGGGGTTGCAATGGCAGGAGAAACTTCAGGTCTCACAGGAAAGTTCTTTGGAAAGTGGGGCTAGAACAGAGCAAGTAAGCAGCATTGTTCCCTCTCTGATACTTCCCCCACAGAACGTGCCACAAAACGGCAAACAGGGTTGCCCACACCCTGGCAAATGCGCAAGGCACTGCCTCCTTACAACATAACAGGTGTACTGAGACAAAGAAATACGGCTCAAATGGAAGAACAGCTCAAAACTCCAGAAAAACAGCTAAGCGACAAGCAGATAAACAAACTATCTGATGCAGTGTGCTAAACACAGGCAATCAGGATGCTCACAGAAGTAATTGAGCTCAGTGGAAAAATGAAAAAAGAAATGAAGGCTATGCATAATGAGATAAAGGAAAATGTACAGGGAACCAACAGTAAAGGGGAGGAAATCAGGACTCAAATCAACGGTTTGGACCAGAAGGAAGAAAGAAGCATTCAATCACAACAGAATGAAGAAACATGAATTCAAAAAAAATGAAGAGAGGCTCAGGAGTCTCCCAGACAACTTTAAACATTCCAACATCCGAATCATAGGGGTGCCAGAAGGAGAAGAGTAAAAGCAAGAAATTGAAAATTTATTTGAACAAATAATGAAGGAATCTTCTCCAATCTGGTAAAGGAAATAGATTCCCAGGAAGTCCAGGCAGCTCATAGAGTCCCAAAGAAGTTGGACCCAAGGAGGAACACATCATAATTAAGTTACCCAAGATGAAAGATAAGGAGAGAACCTTAAAAACAGCAAGAGAAAAGAAGACAATTACCTACAAAGGAGTTCCCATAAGACTATCAGCTGATTTCTCAAGAGGCAAGAAAGGGCTGGAAAGAAGTATTCCAAGTCATGAAAGGCAAGGACCTACATCCAAGATTACTCTATCCAGCAAAGCTATCATTTAGAACAGAAGGGCAGATAAAGTGCTTCTCAGATAAGGTCAAGTTAAAGGAGTTCATCATCACCAAGATCTTATTATATGAATGTTAAAGGGGCTTTATCTAAGAAAAGATTTAAAAAAAATGTGTGTAGTAAAATAACAGCAAACTCACAATTATTAACAACCACACCTAAAACAAAAGCAAACTAAGCAAACAACTAGAACAGGGACAGAATCACAGAAATGGAGACCACATGGAGGGTTATCAGGGGGAGGGGGAGGGAGAGAATGGGAGAAAGGTACAGGGAATAAGAAGCATAACTGGTAGGCATAAAATAGAAAGGGAGAGGTTAAGAATGGTATAGGAAACAGAGAAACCAAAGAACTTATATGTACAACCCATGGACATGAACTAAGCATGGGGGAGAATGCTGAAGAGTTGGGGGGGTGCATGACAGAGGGGGAATAAAGGGGAGAAAAAAATTGGAACAACTGTAATAGCATAATCAATAAAATATACTTTAAAAAGAAAAGAAAAAATGCATCAGAACTTGATATGTTGACAGGCATTGAGGGAGGAGGAGGAGTACAAGACAGCTTCCATTTTTCTGGCTTGAGTGCCTAATGGGTGCTGGCTTGTACTGTGGAGTATTAGGGATGATGCTCAAGTTCAATTGAGAAACAACTAAATTTAAGTTGTCTAGGGGACCTCACCAGGAGGACTTAACCAGGAGCCATTGCAGCCAGTGGAGAGATTGAAGTCATAGATACATTTTTGCAAATATACACTCCAGATAGTCTTGAAGCAGTGGAACTGTAAACTAGGTCCACCTTGCGTATCCTGGATGTTTGAATGCAAAGAACAAGGAAAAGGGAGAGAGGTTATGAAATGGAAGCAAAATGTAGGGAAGAATAAAGAAAGGTAAAAAGGCTTTTAAATGCACAAGGTAAAAATCTGGTTACCTAAAGGAGAAAAATAAATAGAAGCCAACAAAGAAGGTATAAAAAAGAGAAAGAGATGTGGGTCTTTAAAACTATAGACAGTTTACAACAACATTACAGACAATTGGGAAAATGTGTTAAAAATCTTAACCCATAACCTGTAACCCCATCACAATGAGGATTATTTTGGTGCATTTGGAAGGTACACATGAGTGAACCAAGAACAGCAGCAGCAGGTTAAGTAAAGAAAATCTACAGTAACAGTTTAACAGGGTCTAAGGTCAGACTGGGAAGGCTATATCAGCAAGCCAGATATGGAATGGCAATCAGGGCTTTGTTGAGAAGTAGGGCAAGGGCTTCAGAGAACAGAACAGAAAGTCCCAATGCCTTTGTTTAAATTAACATGTTTACTTTGAGATAAGTATAGATTTACATGCAGTTGTGAAAAATAATACACAGATATCTCACATGCCCTTTACCCAGATTTTCCCAACTGTAATATCTTACAGAATCAATACAGAACAGACAAGCAGTGCTATCACCACAAGGATCTTCCAGTGACCCTTGTACAGCCATAGCCATTTCCTTCCTACCTCTGATCCCTCCTTAATTCCTGGCAACACTATTATGGAAATGAAGAATCTGTTCTTCATGGAAATGAACAGATTCTTCATTTCCATGATTTTGTCATTTCAAGAATCATAGAACATGTAACCTTTGGGGACTGGCCTTTTATTCCCCTCAGTCTAATTTTCAGTAGATTCATCCAAGTTGCATACTCATATATCAATACTTTGTTCCTTTCTAGTGTGAGTAGAAGTCCACTGTGTGTATGTACCACAGTTTACTTAACCATCCACCCACTGAAAAACATACATATTTCCAGTTTTGTACTATCAAGAATAAAAATGCTATGAACATTGATATACAGATATTTGTGTAAACAAGTTTTTACTTCTCTGAGATAAATGCCCCAAAATGCACTTGCTGAGTCATATGGTAGTTGCATGTTTAGTTTTTTTAAGAAACTGCCAAACTGGTTTTCACAGTGGCCATGCCATTTTACATTCCCACCATTAGTGAACAAATGGTCCAGTTTCCCCTTTTCCCATCAGCTTTTTATGGTGTCACTGTTTTGTTTTTTTGGGTTTTGTTGCAGCAGTTTGACAGGTATGTAGTGACCTCTTGATGTAGTTTATTTGTATTCCCTATGGCTGATGATGTTGAACATTTTTTCATGTGCTTATTTGCAATCCTTTATATCCTCTTTGCTGAAGTGTCTGTCAAATATTTTTGGATCTTATTTACGCCATCTGTTTTAGCTGGTTTCCTCTGATACAACTCCAGCAAGGGAAGATGGGATGGGACACCACCTCATGACTACCCTCCAGTGTGGAAGGGTCAACGTGTAGTTTCCTAATCAGCTTCCACTGACAACCAAATTAGGAGCCTCCCTATTACTGCTAGGAGAGGTTGGGAGTTCCAGCCTCCACTAGGCCTCCACTGATACCTCTTGGCCAGGAGGAGTAGGAGTTCCTCAAATACTGCTCACCACAGGGCCTCCACTGACACCACAGGGTGTGCCCTCATTATTGCTGGGTGATGGTGAATGTCTTAGCTCCCTATAAGATCTTCTGATGCCACCCAGCCAGGAAGGGTCACCTCATAATTGCCTAGTTGGGGTGGAAGTCTGAGCTGAGCTCAACTGACACCCCTGAAGGATGACCTTGATACAACTAAACTGGGATTAAAGTCCCAGGTCCCTGCTAGGCAAGCTCTGACATTTCCTGCAGGGGACATAGGCAGGGAGCTTGAGAGGAGGGTCCCCTTACAGCTGAAATTGAAGTTTCCTTTTTTATAATTTTATATATTTTATTGATTATGTTATTATAGTTGTCTCATTTTTATCTCCTTTGTTACCCCTCTGCCATGCACCCCCAACCCTCCAGCATTCTCCCCCATGCTTAGTTCATGTCCATGGATTGTACATATAAGTTCTTTGGTTTCTCTGTTTCCTATACCATTCTTAACCTCTCCCTTTCTATTTTATGCCTACCAATTATGCTTCTTATTCCCTGTACCTTTCTCCCATTCTCTCCCTCCCCCTCCCCCTGATAACCCTCCATGTGGTCTCCATTTCTGTGATTCTGTCCCTGTTCTAGTTGTTTGCTTAGTTTTTGTTTTTCAGGTTCAGTTGTTGATAGTTGTGAGTTTGTTGTCATTTTACTATTCATAGTTTTTTATCTTCGTTTTCTTAGATGAGTCCCTTTAACATTTCATATAATAAGAGCTTGGTGATGATGAACTCCTTTAACTTGACCTTATCTGAGAAGCACTTTATCTGCCCTTCTGTTCTAAATGATAGCTTTGCTGGATAGAGTAATCTTGGATGTAGGTCCTTGCCTTTCATGACTTGGAATACTTCTTTCTAGCCCCTTCTTGCCTGTAAGGTTTCTTTTGAGAAATCAGCTGATAGTCTTATGGGAACCCCTTTGTAGGTAATGGTCTCCTTTTTTCTTGCTGCTTCTAAGATTCTCTCCTTATCTTTAATCTTGTGTGATGTAATTAGGATGTGCCTTGGTGTGTTCCTCCTTGGGTCCAACTTCTTTGGGACTCTCTGAGCTGCCTGGACTTCCTGGGAATCTATTTCCTTTGCCAAATTGGGGAAGATTCTTTCATTATTTGTTCAAATAAGTTTTCAGTTTCTTGCTTTTACTCTTCTCCTTCTGGCACCCCTATAATTCAGATGTTGGAATGTCTAAAGTTGTCCTGGAGTTTCCTAAGCTTCTCCTCATTTTTTTGAGTTCTTATTTCTTCATTCCGTTCTGGTTGAATGTTTCTTCCTTCTGGTCTAAACTGTTGATTTGAGTCCTGATTTCCTCCCCTTCACTGTTGGTTTCCTGTACATTTTCCTTTATCTCACTTTGCATAGCCTTCACTTCTTCCTCTATTTTGTGACCATACACAGCCATTTCTGTGAGCATCCTGATTACCGGTGTTTTGAACTCTGTATCTGATAGGTTGCCTACCTCTTCATCACTTAGTTGTATTTCTTCTGGAGCTTTGGTCTGTTCTTTCATTTGGGCCATATTGTTTTGTGTCAGCATGCCTGTTAAACTGTAATGGGCAGAGCCTTAGGTATTCACCAGGACAGGGAAACCCACATTGCTGTGCTGTGGCACTGTATGTGCGGGAGGGGTCTCAGAGGGTACAATGTCCCTTGCTCAGCTCTCAGCTGGCTTTCAGTCACTTCCTCTGCTACCCACAAGGAAATTGGGCTCTTCTGGTGCTGGTTCCCAGGTAGGTGGATTTTTACACATTCTAGGCCCCTGTGAGTCTGTCCAATGAACTCTCCTGTGAGGCTGGGAGTTTCTCCCACCACCACAACCCCCACAGATTTTTTCAGTCAGAGGTTTTGAGTGTTTATTTCCCTGTCCTGAAATTCTGGGTTGTGCAGTCTGTCTCACTCCCCATTTGTTCCTCCTGGTTTATCCACACACAAATGTGGGACCACCTGCTCTGACAGCCACTGCCTTGGCTGCCCTGGTCCTCCAGCTGCAACCTTGCTGAGAGTCTTTTCCACCCCAGCTGCCTGTGTTTGCCACTCCTACCAGTCTGGATGACTGTTTCTTCTTTAACTCCTTAGTTGTTGGACTTCTGTAGAGTTCAATTTTCTAGCAATTCTGGTTATTTTTTGTTTTTAAATTTGTTGTTGTCCTCATCTACCTATGCCTCCATCTTGGCCAGAAGTCCTTGAAATGGACGTTTCTTCTCTCCATTAGGGCCTTTGCTGGTGGGGATGGGGCCATAATTTTTCCTGTTGTATTTAGCTACAGTAGAGAGAGTAATATCTGTTATTTTCTGTCTTCCTCATCTGCCCCTTTCCTAGACTTTTTCTGTTTTTCTTTTTCTCTGTACCCACTGATGTTTCCAGGTTGTTGGCTTCTTCAGCCAAGTCTGGAATATATGAGACAAAAAGAAAACCCAGGGAACTCACCACCATGTTGTTCTTTGAGTCTTCAATCCCTAGTCAGTTGGCCTTCTCTCTACCTTTCATAGTCTTCTGTTGTTGTTTAATATATACTGTCCAGAGTTTTTGGTGGTACTTTGCAGAAAGAATAGGCAAAGGTACATCTACTCCATCATGCCAGACTCAAACCTTTTTGTTGACACAAAATATGTAAGAAAGTGCACATTATAATAATTTTACAGCTCAATGAATTTTCACAAACTGAACATAACTAGACTCAGATCCAAAGACAATTTTACCATCATCCCAGAAGTCCTCTTTCACCCCCTTTCAGCCACAATTCTCCCCACTAGAGTAGCTACTACCTGTTTGATTCTTAGCTGGCTGGCCTAGCAGAAGGGCATTGAGCGCTAGAGGCCCTCTCTGATTAGCTTAAAGGTCTCTCCAGTATGTGTGTGTGTGCATGCATGTACACATGTGCATGCACACACACTCCCTTGAGCAAGGGCCTGTGGTTTTTGGCAAACAAGTCTTATCAATTTGATTTCCTCCCCTAGGCACCTTAGATTTGAAAGTTCTTCATAAATCTAGGTTCAAATTTGGGCTCCATTACTTACCAAAAGTGCAGTATAGTGACAAATAGCATGACCTTTGGAGTCAAATCTGAGTTCAAATCCCAGTTCTATCACTTTTTGCTATGTAGTCTAGGAAAGGGTATCAACAGTACCAACCTTGTGGCACTGACATTGTTATGAAGATTAAATGAAACAACTCATGTGAAATGTTTAAGTGGTTCTGAGTACATAAGCCAACCCTCAATCAGTGGTAGGTATTACTATTACTAGTATTAGGACTGTTGTGAATATTAAATGATATAAGTTATGTAAAGTACCTGCTTCTGGCTGCATGGTTCAATTAGTTAGAGCATCATCCCATGCGCCAAAGGGTTGTGGGTTTGATTCCTGCCCAGGGCACATACCTAGGTTGAGGTTTCAATCCCTGGTCAGGGCACATATGGGAGCCAACTGATCAATTTTTCTCTCTCACATTGATGATTTCTTTCCTCCCTGTCTCCCTTTCTCTCTCTCCAAAATCAATAAACATATACTCAGGTGAGAATTAAAAAAATTATGTAAAGTACCTAATATAGTTTCTGGCACTCAATCTTTATTCTCTTCTTCCTTCCCTGCAGGGGAACAATAAGGAGTTGTACTGACTGTAACTTTGGCCTCATGGGTTAGAGGGAGGGAGAGAAAAGCTTCAGTGGGGAGAGTAGCTGTGCTGTAGTGTCATTGTCAGGGCCTCCTGTGAATATGCAATGTGCTCCCTTTTGACAGATTTCCATTCCTTGCTCAAGAACAAGTTCAGCTCCACTGTCTTTCTTCATGCACCTACTGAGGACTCTTTTCAATGAAGGACTGTGTAGGGCAGAAAGCAATGCTGATGGGAAAGCCAGCTGTTCTTCATAAGCTGAGGTCTACCTACCAACTCTTAAACTATTCTACGTCCCTCTTAGTTTGGTGGCGTAAAGTCAAGGGAGAGTCCTAGGCTAGTACAACTCCATGCCCTAGCTTAGCTGCTGTGAGTCCTTTCCTTTCTCTGGCAAATGGTACCAGCTGCCTTTTCCCAAGCTTGCCTCGGTGAAATTTCAAGATGGCTTTCAGCACCCAAATTTGGGGATTAAGGGGAGAGTTTGTCACTAAATATCCAAAATGCAGTTTGACATAAACTTCATCTTTAAACTATGTTATTACACATTTTTGTGAGGAGGAAAGGGTTTCTTGAAGTTAAATAGTGTTAAAGCATTATAGCTCCCCCAAAGTTTTGGGGTTGGCTGGCTACTCATAAGTGAATGTAATTTTTGAACTCCCAATCCACTTTGTTCCACTGAAATTTGCTATAGCTTTTCAATTTATGGTGTTGCCCTTCTCTCTGAAGACAGCAGAGGGCCCCATTAGCACAAACTCAATGTTAGGGCAAATACATGGGAAGGGAAGTTTGCTAAGGTTCTAGGAGCTCAGTAAAACTTTGATTAACAGAAATGTATGTAAATAAATTGGCTGTTCAACTTAATTCCCTCAAAAAATATTATCTGAGTTAGTAGGGTGGGTGAATAGAACCTCCTAACTGTTCCACTCCTTGAAAATTCATCCAAAATTCCCAAGTCATCTTCACTGCCTCAACTAGTACTGGGGATCCTGGATCAAGTTGTCATATTTAGAAAATAAAAATACAGAGTGTCAAATAATGATACTGGACATTAAACATTTTTTTTTAAATAAGACAGGTACAAGAGGAAGGCAAACCAACTAGGGTTCTAAGGATCTGAGAAATAGCATACCAGTGAGTTCCCTGAATTTTCTTTTTGCCTTGTTTAATCTGGACTGGGTGCTGGAGAGGCAGGTCACCCAGAAATGCCAATGGGCACAGACAAAACGGCCCTAAAAAAAATCCACCTTTCTCTAAGGCAAAGGAGCAGGAAAGAGACAACTTCAAAAGACAGAAAACTTACAGACAATCATTTTATGGCAACCAAACACCACAAAACCTGCCTTATGCCAGCAAAAAACCTAGTGGGAAGCCACAATGTCCACTCTCACCAGGCTGTAAGAAAGTTTCCAGAACACCCACTAGGGTGGTCTCAAAACAGGCTTAGCATGAGGCTGGGGCTTTCATCACCAATAGGTGATAAAGAGGCCTGTCAGCCCATAGTGTCATGGAGGCACCTCATGCTCCTCTCAGTGGGGCCCTGGTGGGGAGCCTGAACTCTTACCCTTGCTTGACTTCTGAGTATCAACCAAGACTGAGTGGGGACTCTAGACTTCCATCTCATATGGCTGTCATCAGACCATGTCCCTCTTCTCTCCCACCAGCAGGGTGTCTGAGGAGTCTGGCTAAAACAGAAGGTTTAAAGAAGATCCAGATTCTCATAATACCCCAGTTACTCTTCTTAAAAAAATTAGTCTTCTTTCCAAGAGCCAGGAAGATCCAAAATTGATTGAAAAAATCACCAATAGATGCCAACACAAGGCTAACAGATGTTAGAATTATCTGACAAAGATTTTAATAAAAATCTTTAATGCTTTAGATTTTTAAATGCACCATAATAAAAATGCTTCAATGAGCAATACAAACATGCTTGAAACAAATGAAAAAATCAAAAGTTTCAGCAAAGGAATTGAGCTACAAAGAGACAATTGGAAATTTTAGAACTGAAAAATACAAAAACTCAACGGATGATCTAAACATCAGAGAGTGGGGGCCAGAGGGAAGTATCAGTGAACTTAAAGATAAAACCATAGACATGATCCATTCAGAACACTAACAGAAAGTATATGGCAAGGGGAAAAAAGCAGAATCTCAGGGACTTGCATAACTATAACAAAAGGAAGGAGAGGAGAAAGAAGATGGGGCTTAAAATGTAACAGAAGAAATCATGGCTAAAAAACTTCTTAAATTTTGCAGAAGACATAAACCAACAGATTCAAGAAGCTGAGTAAACCCTGAATATGATAAACCCCAAAATAATCTACACCAAAACACACCACAGTTACACATCTAAAATCCAAGGAGAAAAAGTCTTCAAAGCAGGAAGAGAGAAATGAAAACTTACCTATAGGAAAAAACAATTCAAATGACAGCAAATTTCTCATCAGAACCATGGGGACGAGAAGGGCATGCTGAAAGAAAAGAACTGTCAAACTAGAATCCAGTGAAAATATCCTAAAGGAATGAAGGAGGAAGAATCGACATTCTTTTTTTTTAAAGATTTTATTTATTTATTTTTAGAGAGGGAAGGAGAGAGAGAGAGAGAGAGAGAGAGAGAGAGAGAGAGAGAGAGAGACATCAATGTGCAGTTGCTGGGAGATATGGCCTGCAACCTAGGCATGTGCCCTGACTGGGAATCGAACCTGCAATGCCTGGTTAGCAGCCTGCGCTCAATCCACTGAGCTACACCAGCCAGGGCTGACATTCTTATATGAAGGAAAATTAAGGACTTTGTCATCAGCAAACCTACTCTGAAAGCATAGCTAAAGAATTTTCTCTACACAGTAAAAAACTGATAAAAGAAGGAACCAAATCTCAGAACATTAGAAAAGTGGAAAGAACATCAGAAAAGAAGAAAGAACATGGTAAGCTAAAATATGGGTAATACAATAGGTTTTCCTTCTCTTGAGTTTTCTAAATTATGTTTGATAGTTAAAGCAAAAACTTATAGCTCTGTTCTCAATGTTTGTAGAAGTAATATTTAAAACAATTATAGCTCTAGCTCGTATGGATCAGTGGATTGCGCACCAGCCAGCAATGGGTTGCTGGCTCAATTCCCAGTCAGGGCACATGCTTGGATTTCAGGCCAGGTCCCCAGTGGGGCTGCATGAGAGGCAACCACACATTAATGTTTCTCTCCCTCTTACTCCCTCCCTTCCCCTCTCTAAAAATATATAAATAAAATCTTTAAAAAAACAATTATATACTTGTAAATTATACTTAAATAAAGTTAGAAAAAAGTAAGAGTATGAGAAAAAAGTTATAAAGGAGGGAGTGAAGGGGACATAAAGGAAGATACAGTTTCTACACTTCACTCAAACTGGTACAATATCAATACCAATAGGCTATGACAAATTTTATATATATATATATATATATATATATATATATATATATATATATATATATATATTATACATTGCCTAGGACAACCACTAGAATTTATACAACCACAGAACAACCACAGAAATTATACAAAGAGTTATGCAAACACCCAAAAGCACTATAGATAATTAAAATATAATTCTAAAAATGTTACAACTGACCTACAGAAAGTTAGGAAAAAGTGAACAAGGAAACAAAAAAATCAGAACAGGAAGCAAACAATAAAAAGATGGTCTTGATCTCCAGCATATCTAGCAAGTAATTGCTTTTGATGAATAAGGTGTAAATTCACCAATTAAAAGTCTTATATTGGCAGCCCTGGCTGGTGTAGCTCAGTGGATTGAGCACGGGCTGCGAACCAGGCATCGCAGGTTCGATTCCCAGTCAGGGCACATGCCTAGGTTGCAGGCCATGTCCCCCAGCAACCGCACATTGATGTTTCTCTCTCTCTCTCTCTCCCTCACTTCCCTCTCTAAAAATAAATAAATAAAATCTTTAAAAAAATCTTAAAAAAAATCTTATATTGGCATAATGTATTTAAAAACATGGAAAAATACTTGCTGGATATTAACTAGACTTACTGTGGTGATAATTTCACAATATACAATACTTCATTATTGTATTTGAATTATTATATTGTATACCTGAAGCTAATATAATGTTATATGTCAATGATATCTCAATTTTTTTAAAGTTAAAAAAATACTGGACACCCAGCTAAGTTCAAATTTCAGATAAATGATGAGTAACTTTTTAATATAAGTATGTCCCATGTAACTGCTATCTTAAATTCCCCTTGACTGCTTGTTTTCTTCCTAATTGCTCATTTCTCCTAAAAATCAGTAGCAGGCAGAAAAATAAGCAGTTGTTTAATTCATGTGTCTTCTTCAAGGAAACTGAGTTGATTGTCTATGAGGTAGATTTCTCTCACAGGATGATTGTGTGGATTAAATGAGTTAATGGAAACGAAAACCCTTAGCACCCAGGAGTTGCTCAATAACTGTTACTCTCCTTTCCTTAAACATCAAGGAGAAACTTCAGATATCCTTAGCCTGACTGTGTAGCTCAGAGATAAAACCCAGATTACCCCCCTGAACTTGGAATGTCATTATTATTTTAGTAACTAATGCTTTTATTGAAAAGATAAGACATGGTTAACAAAAGGTACAAAATGGCATATGATGAAAAGGAGGTATCTCTCCTATCCCCTGCCACAGTCCTCTACTTTCTCTCCCTGGAGGCAACTGCTCTTACCAATTTCTTCTTCTACAGGAGTTCTATGCATATGGATGCCTATATATAACCATAATTTTCCCCACGAGTGCAAACATAGTAGACACACTGTTCTGCACCTTCACACACTATTTTTAGCTCCTAATTGCCTGATTGCAGTGGAATACAGGTGGTTGATCCTGAGGGTCCTTATGAGAAACAGCCCTTTGAAACTTGTACCACTGTATGAGGGTGTTGTCAAGGATGTAGTCCATTGTGTCCCACAACAGTCCCTCTGAGGACCCCCAGGGAGTAATTCCTGTCTGATATTTGTACTGAGAACAGTTGCCCTTCTGAGCAATGAGTTTGTTTTTATCTCCTGGACATTGTGAATTGTGTAACAAGGTTTCACCTTTCCTGTTAGCTGCTAGAAGCTCACAGCCAACTTTTGGGTCTGTTCTTTGTGGGAGTAGAGGTTTTTATAATATGGACTACTACCCTTATTCTTGGCTCCACTTTCTACCCACCCTTGTTTTTCTATTTTAAACTTATGCTGCCTTAAGTTATCTTGTGTGTCCTTGTAAGCTACCTGATATTTTTCATGAGAAAAGATGAAGTTAGAATAATTAAATAACCATCTGGCTTTACTCACTTACTCACTTACTACCTCCAGTCTTCACGCACCCCTCCCTTTGCCCCCATCATATCCTTTCAGCATCTTCCTGGTGCTCCCCTCTGGCTTGCTTGGCAATTATTCTCCTGAAAACCATTTGTCTCAGTCAGACTTTATTGTTTTGGGGCCTTGAGAGGCTTCTCTTGCTTGTCTCTGCCTCCCCACCTCCCCACCCCTCATCTCCATATGCATTGTGGGCAGCCTTTCAATGCTTGATTTGATCATTCTAGGACTGAAGATTCTGGCTGCTGGCCACACATTAGGACTGTTGTCTACCCACCCAAGGTTCAAACTTGTACCCTTGGCAGCCAGACCTGCATTTGCTAATGTGAGTAATATGTGCTACAAGAACAGAGCCCTCACCGGTTCAGGTTACCCCTCTGGTCCAAGCTGGGTAAAGCTTCAATGGAAGGCTCCAGAGAAGAGATAGATTTTGAAGGGAGCTACATCCCAGAGCAACTAATCTTGTTTCCCAGATGAAGGCTTTGAAGGGCCAGGAAGGCAGAGTGGTCCCTGGAAGAGAGCACAAATACCCTATAGAAAAGTTAACAACTGTGAGGTCTGTTCCCACACCTGCCACTGAGTTGTTAGGCAACTTCAGACATGTCCTCCCTGGGCCCTGGTTTTCTAACCCATAAAGATCAAAAGATTACATGATCTTTAAGGGCCCTTCTAGCTTTAACAGTTTATGGTCATATGCTTCCTACCACTCTTTTTTGGCCTCTGTTCCCCATCTCCTGGGATTTCCTAGCCTCTGTTAGCCAGTCAAAATACCTAAATAGGCCAGCTGGTTCTTCCACCTTTGGAGGATATGCTCATTCCCTCTGGTTTGCTGCTGGTCCACCTGCTCTGGGCTTGCTGATAAAACACTACTACACTACTACTCCTCAGCTATAGAAGAGAGGCTCCTGCAATTACCAATCATCTATACTGGCATAGATGCTTCTATAGACTACAGTAGTCTGAATTCCAGTTTAATATAGTGAGAAAGTCAAGGGAAGCCCAGCTGGAAGGTTTGATGGTTCACTACTTAGCTAGTTGCATTTGCATTCCTATGCATCTGAATTATTTTCTATTTTGCACTGCAGCATTGTGACTGATGGATGGTCTGGATCACAATGAATGCCATTTTACTGTGGCATTAATTAGCACAGCGATCATTCTTATGGGAGTTGAAATTCTTCAGAAGTTAACAGTTACCTTTTTCCAGGGAGTGGAAATATATATTTTTAAAATTTAGAAAATTTTCAAACATACAGAAAAAATAATAGCTGATTCTAATAGTTCATTTTTATGGATCAAGCCATTCTTCACAACAATCAATTGAAGTTGGTACCATTCTAATAAATACCTATGTAGCCATGACCCAGATTTAACAAATGTTCACTTTTTTGGCCATATTTGCTTTGAATCCTTTAGAAAGAAGAGAGAGAGAGAGAGAGGGAGAGGGAGAGGGGGAGAGGGAGAGGGAGAGAAAGAAAGAAAGAAAGAAAGAAAGAAAGAAAGAAAGAAAGAAAGAAAGAAAGAAAGAAAGAAAGAGAGAGAGAGATAGAGAGAGAAAACATTGGAGGAACAGTTAACATTCTCTCCATCCCATTCCTCTTCTAACTACCCCATAGGCAACTAGTATTCTGAAGTAAGTGGTTGGTGAGAATCTTTCTTATTTATGTTTTTATACTTTATCACATAGTGTATATCCATAAACATTCTGTAGTATTGATTTATGTTTTTTAAATTTTGCATAAATGGTGTCATGATGTACATTTCCTTTTGAAACTTGAGTGGTTAATCTTGTATCTTGCTATAGCGAATGGCCTTGTTCATACAGTTTTCAGATCCTAAAATGTCAACAATTATGGCCTGTCTAGACTTACCTTCACCATAGAGCTCCTAATTATCTCACAGCCTTGGGCTTCAAGAGGTCTTCCCATCTGTTGTCCGTGGACCAGCTTTATGTTCTTTACAATGAGACCAAGCTAAGTAGTTCCCATCAGACCAGTAGCCAGGATTTCCTCAACTTCCAACCTGCTCCCTACCAAATAATATGTGTCTTTATTCAACACCTTAACCTTTTTTCTTCCAATTTCACCAATCCACAGAGTTTCAGTGAATGAGTCACAAATCTGTATACAGCCCAGACTTTATTCCTGATATCCAGGCCTAACTGAGCACTCTGTCTTGATGTCTTAAAGGCACCTCAGAGTCACCTTGCCTCAAATTGAACTATTTCCACACTTGTCTCTAAAACAAATCACAACTTGTAAAAGAATTGCCTGCACACACAGTTTTAATGTCTCACTTCCCATTCACTTTTCTTTTTTAATCCATTCATTCTTCAACCTATTCCCATCTAGTTTCTATCCCCACCATTTCACCAACACTGTTCTTGTCCAGGTCCCTACTTCTGTCCAAGTTACCAACATGAATGGTCAATTGTCTGTCCTCAACTTACTCTCGGGCATCTCAGCACCAGTTGTCCCATTGATCACTCACTCCTCCTTGAAACTCTTTCTTCATTTTGTTTTTGTGATCCCTCCAGACCTTCCTGGTTTTCCTACCTCACTGATTACATAATTACTTATTCATAATTACATAATTACTCACTAATTACTCCTTCTCAGTCTGCTTTGCAGGGCCCTATTCATCTTTATGATTTCTAAATATTGGAGTGCCCAGGACTTAGTCCTCATAGCCTTCTTTTCTCTATCTCCATTCATTCTGAAGGCGATCTCATTTACTCTCATTGCTGATGGACACTGAATTTGCAGCCCTACCTTCCCTCTGCATTCCAGACTCATATATCCAACCACTTACAAGGCATTTCTACTTGGGTGTGTCATAGACAGTCTTAACTAGTGTGGCCCAAACTGAGCTCAAGTCATTGTCCAAAGCATACTTCTCCAGCTCAGGACATGGCCTTAAGCAGAAACCTAGAAGTGATTCTTAACATTTTCTCAACTCCCCACACCCCATCTACCACCAAATCCTGCATATTCTGCTCCTTAAACTAGACCTATTCCCACCACTTCTCACCACCTCTACAGCTTCTGCCCCAGTCTGAGCCACCATATTCTTCTTCCTGGGCTTCTAATTGGTTTCTCTACCCCTGCCCTTGCCCTCCTATAATTCATTCTCCATACATATAATAGATATTAAAACTATTAGGTATTTGAAAACTACAGTAGGATCCAGATCCTTTAGTATTTTCCCATTTTCCACAACAGAGTTTCCAAACTTATTTGTCAGTGGTATTTTGTCTGGAACTTAAAAAAAGTTTTTTTGTTTGTTTGTTTTTGTTTTTGTAAAAACAAAATTGGTTTTAAAAGATTTTATTTATTTACTTTTAGAGAGAGGGGAAGGGATGCAGAGGAACACTGATAGGTTGCTACTCACATGCTCCCAACCAGACACCTGGCCCACAACCTAGGAATGGGCCCTGACTGGGAATCAAACTGGCAACCCTTTCATTTGCAGGCTGGTACTCAGTCCACTGAGCCACACCAGCTGGGGCCAAACAAAACTTTTTAACACAGGTAAAAAATGGAGCTATTCTAGTTAGAGAGGTGCAGAGATCTTACAACCCCATCCACTTCCTCCCCTCAACCCCAGAGGCTACTGGGATAGCTCAACAGAGGCTGCTCTGTGGAACTTTAGTACTCCAAGAAACACCATTGGAAATTTTGTGAAATAAACTGCAAATTCTTACAAAACAAAGAAACCACTAACAACAGAAAATACTTCTCCATGTTCTGGGTTGTGCTTCCCTGCCCATCTCCTGTCTAGCCACCTACTGTGCTCCTTATGTTTCTGCTACAGCTGACCATTGACATGGCCCTCAGCACCACCAGCTGCAGTTTCAGTTCTTAGTGCACAAATGCCCTATTCTATGGGGAATGCCCTGCCTTCCTGATGTGCCTAAGGCTGACAAACTTCTCTGTCAAGTGTCAACACAAACATCAGCACTGCCTCTGCAAAGTCTTGCCTCAACTCCTCCAGGTGGATTTAGGGAGACCTTTTTTAAACTGTCTCAGCACACTCTGAGCCTCCCATTTTCTTGGCCTGGATGCCTTGAGGGCAGAGATCTTACTCTGCTTATCTCTGTATGCCACTGGTGCCTAGTTTCTAATAAGTGAATTGGAGAATGGCTAAGTAAACTGAAGTGATGTCCTGACCCTATTAATAGACCATGTTAATATGTTGCTTTAACCAACAGTACTAACTAGATATAGGGCTATCTACTGATAAGCATGAAATATACTGAGCCTGGTTTCTTCTCTCCCAGCCTGGAAGTCATAAACAATGTATATACACACTCTGTCACAGGTTCCTGAGGGGAAATAGAGGTTTCTTAAAGCCAGTTGCTGTTGGGAGATTTCCTGAACCATATTTGGCCTGAGTGGGAGCCCAACTGGATCTCCAGGTTAACATGCACATAATAGCTACAATATATTGGGCTGCAAGAGTGAAGAGAACAATAATCACAGTGTCTCTATTGTTTAAATTAACTTAACAAAAGCATTCACACAGGTGGAGGGGTGTCAGACTGAGAAGACTATCAACACAGGGAAGCAGGTGGGGGATGGTGAAGAGGGAAGTCTATCAATTTAACACCAACCCTCCCCGGAAAACATACTGAGATGGCTCCCACTATCTCCGGATGTGGGTTTTTTTTTTTTTTTAAGAGGCAGTGAAGGGGAGAGAGGGGACTTACAAATAACAGCTCCCAGCTCCCATTTATTTAGCACTTAATACGCACCTAGAATTTAATTTATGGCTTTCTGTAAGTTATAGTATTTCATTCCTCAAAACCCCTTCAGATACATATTATTATTGTCCTCATTTTACAAATGAGGCACGGTGGGGCCAAGTAGCTTGCCCAAGTTCAGACAATCAGTGAGCCAGGATTCCAACCTTGGCAGTTTGGTCCCAAAGCCCACGTCCTTAACCACAGCACAACGCTATCTCCCATTCCTTATACAAAGGCCATTTTGAGTATCTGGAAAAGAGGACAACCAAAGACTGACATGGCCTTCAAGGGGAGAGAATATGACCAGGAGTATACAGGGAAGAAATAGAAAATGAACCCCAAAGAGGCTCACCAGTCAGTGCTGGTGCTGGTGACCATTGTCAACAGGGAAGGGGTAGTGTGAGGTGAAGTGAGGAGTTTTCCCTAGAGTTGCTAATATGTGCACTGAGACAAAACAGAGTCAGGGCAGACATCTGTGAAGGCAAGTATACTCTGAAGAAGGCCAGGACTGCCACAGGGAATGGGTAAACATCCCCAAATCCCACTCCCAGGTAGATATCCCCAAGAAGTGAGAGCAAAGACTCGAATAGACACCTGTACACCCATGCTCACAGTACCACTACAGTAGCCAGAAGGCGGAAATCCAAATGTCTATCAATAGATGGATATATATTCAAAATATGGTTTATATGTTCAGTGGAATATTACTCAGCCTTAAAGAAGAATGAAATTCTGACACATTCTACAATTTGGATGACCTTCGATAACATTAAGCTCAGTGAAAGAAGCCAGACACAAAAGGACAGATACTGTATGAGTCCACTGATATGAGGTAGCTAGAATAATCAAATTCAGAGACAGAGGTAGCATAGTGGTAACCAGAGGCTTGAGGGAAGGGAGGACTAAGGAATAATTGTTTAATGGGTACAGAGTTTCAGTTTAGGATGATGAAAAAGTTCTAGATATGGGTAGTGGTGATGGTTGCACAATAATGTGAATGTACTTAATGCCACTGAATTGTACACTTAAAACTAATTCAAATGGTTAAAAAAAATAAAGTCAAAACAGGCCCAGCACCACCCTATTGCATTGGGTTTACAGCCCACAGAGAATGGTGGTGGGATTTGAGGTCCAGGAGACAGAGCCTCAGATGACAGAAACTGGTCACCCAGAGAGAGGCATAGCAGTGAGTGTGCATTGCCTGAAGAGGGTGCCAGAGTGCTCCTGGATGGAATGGTGAGTTTCCTCAGCCACCTCCTTCCCTCACCATCCCCCCACCACTGCACGACAAGTCATAGGGTGAGTGCCTATACAAACACTCACATACACAAACACTCCTTTATCTCACTGTAGAGCAGACACTGCCCTCCAGCCCAGCAGACACAGCAGTGGGGTATAGTCTGACTCCCAGGGAGTCCTGGGGAATCCCTGTAACTGAGCAAAGGTTGTGCCTGTCTCTCCCAGTTTCTCCAGGGATCTGTCCTTCCCTCTGAAGCCTGAGTCAGTCTATTGTAGTGAAAAGATTGCCAAGAAGTGCTGCCTGTCCAGTCCTCAGGATTGTCATGGGGGAAAAGGAGGAAGTCCAGTCCAGTGGAAAGATCATAGATTCTGAAGTACACCAGACTTGGGTTCAAATCCTGATTTTACCACTTGGTAGTATATGACCTCGGCACACTATTTAACCTCTCTGTGCCTCAATTTCCTTTTCTATAAAGTGTGTTTAATAATAGTACAAAGGTTTATCTCATAATTGTTGGGAGAATTAATGAGATATGTGAAGTGCTTACAGCAATGCCTGCACATAGTCAGTATGAAATAACTATCCGTTAGCATTCCCTCACAAGATGTTTGCACTCAAGTTGTGGTAGATGATGATGATGATGATGATGATAATAATAATAATAATACCAGATATCCAGGATGCTGAGCAATCACCCTCATGGCAGGGGAAATGTGGAGACCCTGAATGCTACTAAAGAAAGGAAAGCCATGCTTCAGGGTCTCTTGGGAAGACAGTGATAGCCAGTACTCAGACAGCATGCCTTGCATCCCACTGAGGTGATTGTTTGGTGGCTCAGGTGGCCATTCAAGAAAGCATGGGGAGAGAATAAAAGAACTGCAGTAGACACTGTTGGCCTTCCCTGCATGGGATGACTTCAGAGAAGGGGAAGGGGGCTGGTCCACCCAGAATCTTCAGGGACCAGCTGTACAGTAACAGCCTCTGTTTCAATTCCTCCCTCTTGGTGTCTAAGCTTGTTTTTGTGGCTAGAGAGGAAAGGCATGGGCAGGGCTCTGCTGTACAGCACCAGGAACTACAAACCCGCCCCCAGAGTAAGGGTACAGAATGTACCCAGACTGCAAACCACACCCTGTGGCTTGGGGAGGCCCCTAGGGCAGGCTAGGGAACTGTCATACTACATTGTTTGAGGGCCCTGTGCCTAGCAACTGGCCTTGGATTCTGCAGCACTCAGACAATAGGATGTCCCACAGGGCCAGGACTGAGTTAAAGGACTTTCTGCCAAAGGGTATCCCAGGACTGAGTACCCCTCTGAGCTGAAGGGAAGGCCACAGATCCCTGATACTCTCCTGGGGCCAAATCAGGTCTGGAGCTGGCCTAGGTGAGCTTCCAGCTTGAGGCCACCATGAGGGGACAATCACAGCCTCGGCCAGACCCTCCTCCACTCCCAACCAATTTAGAGGCACAGATTTGGCCTCCCTCCACCTGTCTGCACCATTACCCAGGAGCTTCATAAGGGTTCCCAGAGCAGTGAAAGGAGGGAAACAAATGGAACATATGCAGACTGTGGAGACAGTTTCCTCAGATCTGAAGTAACTTCAAAATGAAAGAAGATTAGGAGGTTGCCAACCCCACAGGAGGTGGGGGAAGAACTTCAAGTTGAATGGGTTGGAGGAACAAGCTGCTGCAAAACCAGGATGCAATTCAGTGCAAACAAGTGCAAGGGGTTCTGTTAGTGACAAAACCTAACAACATAATTTGGCTCAACACAAATAAACAAGCAAAATACCAAGTGAAAGAAGTAGTTGACCACAAGCTGAATATGAATCAGCCTCAAAATAGAGCATGGCTCACTTATGTTGGCTTCATTTTCCAAACCAAAGGTCAGGACACATATTTGACAAAGATCAGTGTAATTATGGAGAAACAAGCCTGGGTGTTTGGAATTGAGACTCTCCCCAGATAACCTAGGTCCTAGGTTCTCTGAGACCATACTCTGTGGCTTTTTAGTCTTCATCAGAGAGATATGTCCAGAATCTGGAGAAAATGGAAAAAACTCAGAAGAAAAAGAGGTGAAAAATGGGGCCTCTAAGCAAAGACGGGTAAAGTGGAGGCTGAGTGATGAAGTGGAAAGAGCTTGGGCATCAATGTCCAGGAGCTGGACATTTGGTGACTGCGCAAAATTGGGAAAGTTACCAACCCCCCCTGAGCTCCAGTTTCCTTGTCTTTAATACTAGGATAATAATATCTGTCACAAAGATTGTTATAAACATTTAAGTGATTCCAAAATTTTAAAGTACCATCACAGGTCCCCAGTATGTATGTATGTATGTGTATGTGTGTATATACACACACACACACACACAACTGTCTGTTTGGAGAAGGGAACAATAAGATCTAAGAGGATTTTATGAGGTGGCTATTAAGTAGTTGTTTCTCCACCTCCATGGGACCTGAAACAAGGAGAAATGGACTCCGGCTGGAGTAGGAAGGATTTTGTGGGCATGGGTAAGAACCTGGTGACCATCAGGTGTTGCAAACTGGCAGCTGACAGGCTGAGTGCAGCCCTCAGGCATGTTTTGTTTCACCCGAAGTGTTTCCCAAAAATTTGAATTAGTCACCAACTTTTAAAATGTGAAAGATAACATAAAAATCCAGATTTTTGGTTTCTTTTGAAAAAGCAGAAAATCAAGCAGCTTCGAACCCACATGTCTGCATAACAAGGATGTGGGAAGGGAGCCAGGGCTGCTGCTTTTAGAAGAGGTGTCCCCAACCTCTAGTCTCAGACAGGTACTGGTCCCGGCCTGTTAGGAACCAGGCCGTAAAGCAGGAGGTGAACTTGAATGTAATGCGCTTGAATCATCCCCAAATCATTCCCTCACCCCTAACCATGGAAAAATCATCTTCCATGAAAACAGGCCCTGGTGCCAAAAGAGGCTGGGGATTGCTGTTTTAAAAGATCCCTTACATTGGTGCTTCTCAAGCTGTAATGTGCAGAGGAATTGCTGGGAATGCAGTTAACATGCAGATGCTAATATCCAGAATAGGCAAATCCATGGAGTCAGAAAGTATAGTAGTGGTTGCTCGTGGCTGGAGGGGGAGAAAATGAGGGATGAGATTGCTAATGGGTGATGAAAATGGAACCAGGTAGATAGAGGTGGCAGTTACGTGGAATTGTCAACATACAAAAAGGAGAGAGAGAGCGGGGGGAGGGAGAGAGAGAGAGAGAAACACTGAATTGTACACTTTAAAGGTGTGCATTTTGTAATATGTGAATGATATCTTAAGAAAGCTGTTACTTAAAATGTGCAGGTGCTGATTCAGTGGTACTGAAGTAGGGCTGGAGATTTTGCATTGTTAACAAGCTCCCAGGGGTCAAGCCTGCTAGTCCTGCACCAGCTCTGAGGAGCTCTTACTTCACTGCTTTCCAACCTCTGCTGCCCATTGGAACCACCTGGAGAGTTTTAAAAACTACTCATGCATGGGTCTCACACCCCCCGGATTCAGATAACATTGGTCTTGGGTGAGTCCACGCATCAGGAGTTTGAAAGATCACCCAAGTGATTCTAATTTGCAGCCAAATTTGCAAAGTACAATCTTGCATTGCACCCTGGCCCCTTTCCTCATCCCCGGACGAGCAGGCGCATTGGACTCTCTTGCTGGGCTCAGAGCTCAAAACTTGGCTTCCCAGGCGCTGCCCACGACCTTCATCCCATTCTGAGCCAAATATTTCCTCCTGCTCCTCCCTCCCCAAGTTCCTTGTTATTGTAGGTTGTTTTGTTTTCTTGGGTGGTTTTGTGTAAGGACATTTGTCACGGGCTTTTGGAAAATCTAAAGAATTTCCACCTCCCAGGTGCCCCTGGTAAGTAATCTGGGACTCCCTAGAAGCTACCGCCAGGCCCCATGCCACGCCCTCGTCTGGCGGTCTGGCAGTGGAGCAATGGTCCACACGCCCTTCCTTGCCCCTTCCCCCATCCCCCATCCCCAGGGAGGAGGCGGCAGCATGGGATAACATGTGCTCACAGAGGAGGGTGAGAAAGCTGCAGATCTGCCTAGGCTTGGAAGCTGCCTAAGCACCAACCACAGTGACTCTTCAAGTGGAAGGAAGAGGACAGAGGGAGGGGAAGACAGGGGGCTGGGTAGGGGAGGGGACTCTTCGCACTGAGGCTGACTGGGTAATTTAGTATATTGTGTGAGAGCTTCTTAGAGCGGCAGCCCTGAGCATGGTCCAGACCCGCACAAGTCATTCCAACTGAAAAGAGGTTATAACCACAAAAGACAGAACATTTAGTTCTGAGTGGGAGGAAGACAGCTGGGCAAGGCCAATGGAAAGCATCGCCACCCCCTCTCCCCAGCCAGCCTTGCTTTCACAGGACTGATACCATTTCCCAGATGTTTTAAGCATACCATCTCCTTTTTTCACCCCACTGGCTAATTACTTTCTCTGTGCAGTTGGCTTAAACGCAGTCGTGTTCTCTTTTTCTCAAGTGTTTTCTTGTCTCTTTTCCTAGAGATTGGAAAGGGTTTAATGAGATTCCACCTAGAAGGTGCAGTAAAAGCTGGAGAAAAGCTGGTGTTATATCACAAGCTTGATTGCTAAGGTGATGCTGATAATTTAGCCCTGGGGACATTTTCACGCTTGGTTTTGATAACCTCTCTGAAATGCAGGGTCACATAAGTGCCCTTTGGAGGCCTGGTATACAGTTTGGGGAGCAACACAAAGGCCTCTGGTGGTGAGTCCCTGCCTGTCCTTCCAGGACCCCCTCTCTTTTCAAGACTAGTTTTGTCCCTTGGGTTTTCAGTGTGTGTTGTAAATCAGGGCATATAGGTGCCTGCGAGGGCAGTGGAAAATGACAGCCCCACACTGGGCTGAGGGGCTGCCAGAAGGGCTATGCGGGAGATGAGCTTTGGAGTTCTTTGAGCTTCTTGTTCCTTCCTTCCATCCAAGAGATCATAAATCCTGCTGAGGAGATGGCAGTGGCCCCAGGGCAGGCCTGTTTGGGGCAGAAGCAGAATGGTACATTCTCAGAAAGTTCAGGTCCTCAGCAGCCACGCTGAAAAAACATTGACTCAGCAAAGTGGGAATAACTCTCCCACTCAGCAAAGGGCACTCTTTCACTTTGCATAGAGCAAACTGTCCCCATTTCTTCTGCCCCACCTGATCTAGCCAGCCTGTGTTCTGCCCCTGCCCTTTGTCCTCATCTCTGGCTCCTTCTGCAACAATGGTACAAGAGATAAAAGGCAAAAAACTGAGGTATAGAGTGCAAGTGGCTCTGAATTCAAATGAGAGGCCCTGAGAGAACCACCATCTGTGGAGCAAGGAAGGAGTTCCTCAGAGAAGTATCCTTGGGGAGGGCTCTGTGGCTAGGCAATGGTGGCATGAAGGAGATAGTTCTGAGCTGTGACTGTGGGAGAAAATATGGTGAGGTATGAAGCAGAATAGAAATGCAATGGGTAATGAAGGGGGATACTTATACTAGCCAGTTTACTCAATGCTTACTAAGTGCAGGATGCAGGGCAAAATGCTTTGTGTGGGTAATTGAATTCTCTCAGCCATCCTAATTATCATGGTTTTATACACTGGTAGTAGAAATTCAGACTCAGAAAATTTGAGTAACGTGTCCAAGGCCACATCAAGTAAGGGGGATGTGAGGCTAGAATTAACCTCCATCTGAATTTAGAGCCACTGCCCTTAACAAGGCAGCCTCCCCACTGATGGTATAATGGCTTCAGAGGTTACCAAAGAAGGTGCTGGCAGCTCCATCACAGGCCCTGAAGAACTAGTGCATCCCATGAACCCTGGGGAAAGACAGCAGGTTCACAGGGAAATTCTCACCCCATCCTCTCTGCTCACTTCTGCAGCCTGTTGAGAAGAGCCCTTTCCTGCTGTCACAGCCTCCATCCAGTCTCTGCCAGAGTCATGTACAGATCCACGTGCAGCCAGGAGGATCATGGGATAGGGGCAGGATTTGAGTTTGGTGCAAACGTCTGGACTAGAGCAGAATGAATCAGCACACAAACAGGCTCAGCCTTCTTGGCTCTTGTATCCCCTAAGAGTGCAAGTCTTGAGCTGGGAGAATATTCTAGAGGTTCCTGGTGAGCAGGGCAAGACAGGGCATCTCTGTCATCATCTGTGCTAAAAATCATACCATAACAAGCTAACACTGTTTTACCCCATGTGAACCTTTCTATAAGAGTTTGCACAGGGAACCCTTTAGAATGTTTTTTGGGGTTGCCTGGTCCTTGTTGCAGCAGGCTAGCCCTTCTGGCCAGGGACAATGAGTCACCCAGTCCAGAATGCATGCATCTGCTTGGGGGAACACTGTGTGCCCTGGACTGGTGCCGGAGCCAGAGGGGAAAGGGAAATAAATGTGAAGGACTAACCAGCCAGGGGAAAGACAGGGAGGGGTTTCTGCTATGACAGCTAGCTGCCCAGGCTCTTCCACCTAAGCTTCATCAGTGAGTGCCTCACCTACTTTCTTTGGGTAGCAGGAGGTCATGGAGGAAATCACATGATGCTTGGCCTAGCCACAACTTAGAGGCTGCTCCCTTATACGTCCTGGGCATTGAGTCACAGCCCCATAGAGTGCTTCCCCAACATGTACTTATTACTTATGTAACATCATCTGATTTGAGCTGGGTTGTTCCTAAACTGTAGCTTCTTCTCTATGTCCGCTGCCTCTGTCATTACTCAGGCCTTGATCCTCTGTTCCCTGAATTGATACCACAACCCCTATCTAACCCCTCAACCCATTCTTCTCACCACTACCTGAGCCACCTTTCTAAAAGGCACATCTGATCATGTCAGTCCTGTAGTTAAAACCCTTCACTGGCTCCTCAATTACCATCAAGGCATAAGGTAGACATCTTGGCATGGCATTTAAGACTTTTATGGTTTTGCCCAATCTTGTCCATCGGCATAGGGATGCTCAGTTAAATGTGTATTTTGGATACACAACAAACAATCTTTTAGTTTACATATATCCCTTGTATTGTGTCCTTTATTTTTATTTGCTAAATCCGGAAATCTTACTCCAGCAACATAGCCATTCCTATTGATATAGGTGTACTTCAGGCCCTTATCATCACTGTCTTTTATGGAGTCACCAGTGACCAAACAGATTCCATTCTCCCTTCTGCCAAAGATGTTGCTCAGGCTATTTCATTACTGCCATTGAAGAATGTTGTTTATATTTCCCACTCCTGCCCAAACCCTTCCCCACCCTCACGTTCCTTCTCCATGATGCTTTCTCTAAGAGTTTCAACAACAGTCATGCCCCTCTCTTCTAGGTTATTGACACATGCCACTGTCCCACCTAACATTTGGTCATGTCATGTTTTGCATTGCAACCTCCTGATCTGTGGAAACTATATCTTCTCGACTACATTATAAGCTCCAAGAGGACGGACATCATGCCTTGTCCTTTTGATTATCTCCCATCTTTCACCATTGCCTAATGGGGTCTCAGTAAATGTAGGTTGGTTGATCAATGACTTCTTCACTCTCTGACAAGATTGTGTGATCCTCAAAGGCAGTTTCTGAACAGAGTCTCACACAGTTCTGTTTGGCTTAACAAACATTTATTGAGTGCCCATTCTGAGCCAGTAGCTATTCCTGATGACAGGATACAGAGATGAATAGGATAATTCCTGTGCCCTCAAGGAACTTATGGTTTAGCTAGGGAGTTATGATGTGTATGGATACTTACAAGGCAATGTGAGTCGTGTAATGAATAAAGCATATAAAAGGTACAAAGTTCTTACAGAAGTGGAAGTGATGAACATAAATTAAGAAATGGGATCCGGAGTTGGGGACTCCAGAGTTGGGGACTCCAGATTTGGGGACTTCGGGCCAAGATGGAGGCATAGGTAGACACACTGTGCCTCCTCGCACAACCAAAAGAAGGACAACAACAATTTAAAAACAAAAAACAACCAGAAATGACAGAAAATCGAACTGTATGGAAGTCTGACAACCAAGGAGTTAAAGAAGAAACATCCATCCAGACCTGTAGGACAGGTAGAGATGGGCAGCCAGGTGGAGAGGACTCCCTGCAAGGGAGCAGCTGGCAGAACAAGCAAGGCGGTGGATTGTGGAGTAGGCCAGGCAAGGCTGCAGTTGTCTGACAAGGGGGCAGCTGATGGACCCAGCGAGGTGGCGGCTGGTGGAGCTGGTGGTCCCACATTCGTGTGCAAGTAAAGTGGGAGGAACAACTGGGGAGTGAGACAGATTGCACAACCCTGGGCTCCAGTGCAGGGAAATAAAGCCTCAAACCTCTGGTTGAAAATACCTGTGGGGGTTGAGGTGGCAGTGGGAGAAACTCACAGCCTCACAGGAGAGTTTGATGGAGAGACCCACAGGGTCATAGAATGTACACAAACCCACCCACCAGGGAATCAGCACCAGAAGGGCCCAATTTGCTTGTGGGTAGTGGGGGAAGTGACTGAAAACCATCAGAGAGGGGAGCAAGTGCCATTGTTCCCTCTTAGATACCTTCCCCACATACAGCATCACAATGCAGTGACGTGGTTGCCCTGCCCGGGTGAATACCTAAGTCTCCTTCCGTTACTACATAACAGGCCCTCAGAGACAAAAAAAAAATATGGCCTGAATGAAAGAACAGATCAAAGCTCCAGAAAAAATACAACTAAGTGATGAAGAGATAGCCAACCTATTAGGTACACAGTTCAAAACACTGGTAATCTGGATGCGAACAGAAATGGTTGAATATGGTGGCAAATTAGATGAAAAAATGAAGGCTATGAAAAGTGAAATAAAGGAAAATGTACAGGGAACCAATAGAGACAGGAAGGAAACTGGGACTCAAATCAATGGTGTGGACCAGAAGGAAGAAAGAAACATTCAACCAGGAAAGAATGAAGAAACAAGAATTCAAAAAAAATGAGGAGAGGCTTAGGAACCTCCAGGACATCTTTAAATGTTCCAACATCTGAATCATAGGCATGCCAGAAGGAGAAGAAGAAGAGCAAGAAATTGAAAATTTATTTGAGCAAATAATGAAGGAGAAGTTCCCCAATCTGGCAAAGGAAACAGACTTCCAGGAAGTCCAGGAAGCTCAGAGAGTCCCAAAGAAGTTGGACCCAAGGAGGAACACACCAAGGCACATCCTAATTACATTACACAAGATTAAAGATAAGGAGAGAATCTTAGAAGCAACAAGAGAAAAGGAGACAATTACCTACAAGAGACTTCCCATAAGAGTGTCAGCTGATTTATCAAGAGAGACCTTGCAGACAAGAAGGGGCTGGAAAGAAGTATTCCAAGTCATGAAAGGCAAGGAAGGACCTACATCCCAGATGACTCTATCCAGCAAAGCTTTCATTTAGAATGGAAGGGCAGATAAAGTGCTTCTTAGATAAGGCCAAGTTAAAGGAGTTCATCATCACCAAGCCCTTATTATATGAAATGTTAAAGGGACTTACCTAAGAAAAAGAAGATTAAAAATATGAACAGTAAAATGACAGCAAACTCACAGTTATTAACAACCACACGTAAAACAACAACAAAAACAAACTCAGCAAACAAGTAGAACAGGAACAGAACCACAGAAATAGAGATCACATAGAGGGTTATCAGCAGGGGAGTGGGAGGGGGAGAGAGGGGGAAAAGGTACAGAGAATAAGTAGCATAAATGGTAGGCAGAAAATAGACAGGCATAGGTTAAGAATAGTACACGAAATGTAGAAGCCAAAGAACTTATATGTATGACCCATGGACATGAACTAAAGGGTGGGGAGGGAATGTGGGTGGGAGGGGGTGTGCAGGGTGGAGAGGAATAAAGGGGGGGGAAATGGAACAACTGTAATAGCATAATCAATAAAATATATTAAAAAAAGAAATGGGATGTTAGAAACATTATACCACCTCTTTAGGTGGAGTCTAAGGGCATTCTAGGCAGGGGAATCAGGCAGAAAGGCATGAAGGCAAGAAAGTATAGTGTATGTTAGTGAACCATAGGAAGTTCAAGGGCAGGGGCAGGTATGAAGGACCTTGAAAAGTAACAAGAGGTATGTAGGTGGTAGATGATTGGTAGCTGTTCAAGGGATTCTCCCCAGCTTTATTGAGATATAATTAACATATAACACTGTATAAGTTTAAGGTATACAGCCTGATGATTTGATATATGTATATACAGGGGTGGGCAAAAGTAGGTAAATTACCAGCAATCATTACATAAAAGAATAATCATAAGTAAGGATATAAAATAACAGTAATAATAATACAAATAAATAGTACAATAATTAATAAATAGATAATAATATAAGAATAAACCATGTTTCACATACAACTGTAGACATACTTTTGCCCACCCTTGTATTGTAAAATGGTAACCACAGTAAGGTTAGTTAACACATTCATCAACTAGTGAACATTTCATTCAAGAGTTTCTACTAAGCAAAATTCTGTATTAATATAGGCAATCAAAGCCAAACAAAAAAGACCACATGGTGCTTGATTCCATTTATATGAAATGACCAGAAAATGCAAATCCATAGAGACAGAAAGTAGATTAGTGGTCATCTGAGGCTGGAGGGGAACAGGAAGTGACTGCTAATGGGCACAAGGGACATTTTGGGGGTGATGAAAGGCTCTAAAATTGGATTGTGGTGGTTACACAACTCTGAATATACAAAAATCATTGGACTGTATACTTAAAATAGGTGATTTTATGGTATGTAAACTATACCTTGATTAAGTTGTTTAAAAATTAGAGACCATCAGACTAGTCACATGATGGGAAATGGATTGGAGTGAGACAAGCCTGAGTGTGGCGAGATCAGAGAAGAAACTTCTGTAAGTTTCAGGTAAGAGTTAGTAATCTTTGGTACTAAGGAAATGGCAGAGGGGCTGGAGAGGAGGGTTAGAGTCAACAAACATTTAGAAGGTTGAATGAATGAAGTTTGGTGAACAGATTACCTGGAGATAAGTAAGAGAGACAGAAGAGTATAGGATGATACTATGGTTTCTGGCTTTGACAGGTGGGCAGATGGTGGCACTACCAAACCTCACTGCTCTTAATACAGTGCCTGACCCTCACCACACATTTGTAGAATGAATAAATAACTGAAGGAATGAGTGAAGTACATTCATGTAATTTCCTCCTGCTCTATTGTTCCCTTTCACCTGTAGGCTAGGCCTTTGGATTCCAGTATACTTGTTTCCACCATTGCCCAATTGAAGAAATGGAGCAGTTTAGAGATTCTGCTGTTCCTGGGTTCACCTCTAGAAAAACTGTCATCTTGTTTCTTCCCTTCTGGCCTAGAATTCCCCTGGGCACACCAGAGATCCCTATCCTGTGGCAGGCAGAACACTCAGGAATGGATGGCCACCAAGAAGACCCTGAGAACTCTTTTCATGGACTTAGGACTTCTCTCTTATACCATTAACCCCACCTTCACCCAGACTCTGTCACTTACCCACAAACTTACTCCTTTCCCCCATCAATCAGTTATGTACTCTAAGTTCTCAAGATGCACTGTGGTCCTTGGCTTTCACTTAAGTTCCCACTTGCATCTGTCATGTGACCAGTGTTCCTCTGAGTGTTCTCTTTGGACCACCAGCCTCAGAACAACATTGGGGAGTGTTTATTAAATATGCAGATGGCTAGATCCCAAGCCTGACCCATTCAATCAGACTTGACTGGCTGGGTCAGAGGAAGGAGTAGGTTCTGAATGTTTCAGAAGTTCTGTGAATAGTTCCAAGAGCCAATAATGTGAGAGTTGCTGTGGTGGATTTGTGAACATGGATTGGAGGTGCTTATGGGTCTGCCACCCCAGCACACAGTGCCTAGTGGTGACTCAATGGACAGAGAGCCCTCTGCAACATTGGCCTCCTTCTTTGATGTTCATTTTTCCATCAGGAAAGGCTCTCCTATTTTGCTACTAATTGGATTACCCTCTTGCACAATTTTCTGCCCCTCCTTCTTCCCCCACTAAATATTCACAGGACAATCAGTGCTCAATTGCTCTTTCCTGCTCCATCTTTCCAGGCACTTAGTACAGGCCAATGTGCATGAGAATTGGTTGTTTACATGTGAGCTTTCAAATAGCCCAGACCAAGTCTGGGAAGACAAATGCCTTTAGACTAACAGCATCTAGGACAGGGCCAGGTATATAGTAGGTGCCCAATGGATACTTGGGGGATCAAATCACTAATGAAAGGAGCCAGGGGCATGAATAACATAAACCAAAGTCTTCTGTTTTGGGCTTTAGGAGTGACCCTATTTAGAGTCTTCTAACAACAGGTTTGCCCTCTTGGCTTATCTGAGAGTGAGGTCATTAGGTAATGCGTCACAGCTCCAGAGAAGGCAGGGACACTCTGATCAGGTTAAGGAGTTGTGGGGAATGCCCACACTGGCAGGGAGCTTCATTCACTCATTCAATCAATTTTTGGTGAGCTCCCCTTATACACCAGGTGCTGCACAAGGTGCCAAAGATAAAATGGTGAGCAGGCTACATGAGGCTCATAGAGTTTAGAGTTTAGTGGGAAAGACATACATTAAAGAATTATAGTTATGAGAAGTGCTGTGAAGGAAAATAGCAGGGTCCTGCAAAATTGTATATCACAGGAACACCTGAATGAGCCTGACAGGAATGGAGGGAGGGATGCTGTTCAAGGAGGGTTTACCCAAGAATGTGACCTTGAGTCAAGACCATAAGCATGACCAGGAATTAAATAGGCAAAAAACTGAGGGAAGGCATCTCAGCCAGAGGGTGCATGAGGACCTGAGGCACTTACAGGCTTGGCATGTTTGTGGAATATACCAGAAGACTGATGTAGTTGGAACAGAGGGAGTGAGGGGGTAGGAGGCAAGAGATGAGACTAGACAGCAAGGTAGGAACCTTGCAGATCACAGTAAGGAGTTTGCATTTTATTTAAAACTGGGGAGTAGTACAATCTAATTTGTGTTTTAAAGAGTCCTCTGTCTGCTATGTTGGTAATGGACTGAAGGGGGACAGGAGTGGAAGCAGGAGAGACAAATTGGGGGGACTTGATGGTGACTTGGCCTAAGGTGGCAGCTGTGGAGACCTCAGTGAAGAAGTTCAGCCAACATATTTCACAGATTAGGAAACTGAGGCCTACACAAGTGGAAAAACTTACCGAAGGTCACTCTGCCTCTTGGTCCTGTTCTCCCACAAAAGGAAGGTTAATGGAGAATCAAGCATAGAAAGCAAAGTTAATTCTGGTAGGATAAATTCATTGATGACTTGTCGCATGTCTGGGGTTCTGGAAGCAGATGCCTATCCTCAGAGTGGGAAGGAAATGAAGTGACTCTGCTACCCCTTATTTGGGGTGCTCTGGAGTTCAACTGCCTGGACGTATACTGAAGTCAGCAGCATCCCTCAATTGCATAACACAACCTTGTTTAGTCTGGCCATTGCTCAGCCAGAAGCTAAGTATTTACTGGCCAGTTCCTTCCTGCCTCCATAGTATAACCAAGTGCTGAGCTGGGCAGGACTCCCAGTGCTCCTCAGTCTCAGAGCAAGCAAGCAACAACCTCACGCAGGGTTATGGCAGGTCAGGGGGCAGGGGCCTCACTCCTGAGTCTGCATGGAATTGGCTGCTCTTGGACACACCACTTCTGTGGAATGCCAATCACAACAGCCATAGCATCCTTGCTCCACCCCCTAATTCTGCACTTGTCCTTGTGAAAACCACAGAACTTCCCACCACAGAGTGAGCTGGGGAGAGAAGTTCCTTCCTTACCCAGCCCCACACCCAGCACAAAAGGCCTTTGGGAGTGGTGCCTGGCTCCCAGCCCAAGGAGGATGAATGTTCTGCTTCCTAAAGTGAAACATTTAACATTTGCTCTTTGGGAATAGCTTAGCTGACAAGCAATTAGGGAGAAGTGATACCAAATGGATGGTCAACCAAGGCTCTGCTGAAATAGCCTTGGGTGAAGATAATCATGGAAATAATCCTAGAGAGGAAAATTCTCACAGGCTTCATTTGGTAGTCAGCATTGCTGCCCATTTACACTGCACCCGCCAAAGTGGCACTTGTTATCTTCCAAATCTAGGTTACAGCAGATTGGGCCTCACCTCACTCTCTACCCATCTGCTTTGGGAGTGCCATTCTTTGGGCAAGAGTGGCACCATAGTGGACTGAAAAGGGTTAGGGAAAGTTTTTTAATCTTGGTTCTTTCATTAACAGGTTGCAAAACCTCCCTCTGTGTCCATTTCCTTATCTAGAAAATGAGGGGTCCCAGTAAATGCTCTCCAAGGTCATCTCTAGTTGTGACATGCTAGGAGCCTCATAGCTGCTATGCACCAGAGGCCAGAGTAAGTGTTTTATGTTCCTCATCTCGTTTAATTCCCACAATAACTCCTATGAGGGAGATACTATTATACTCCTCTCCCTCCACTTTAGAGATGAGAGAAATGAAGCTCAGAGATGTTAAGTGACCTACCCCAGATCATACAGGAAAGGACAGTAAAAAGCAGAGCCAGGATTTGAATTCAGATCTGTCTGATTCCACACCTCAACACTCATAATTGCTTCTCTAAGCAAAGACTTTATAGGCTCTACCAGGACAGTCAAACTCATTTTCATCAGGGGCCACATCAGCCTGGGGGTTGCCTTCAAAGGGCTGAAATAATTTTAGGACTCTGTAAATGTAACCACTCTTTAACTGTTAAGAAGTTGAAATTATGTTTGGCCCTTTGAAGGCAACTGTGAGGCTGATGTGGTCCCTGGTGAAAAGGAGTTTGACACCCCTACTTTACACTATTCAAACTGAAGCCCTTCATATTGTCTTGAAGCCCTGACAAGCTTGGAATGCCCAAGAGAGAAAATGACCATGCCTCCCCATTTTGTACTTGGAAGGACAGCCTGATGTGTGAGTAAAAGCAAGAGGACACTATGCTGTTGTGAACTAATGGGTCAAGAGAAGGCCTTTTTCAATTAGCTTATGATAATGGTGTCATAGTGAGGTGAGGGGTTCCTGGGCACACAGGGAGAAGCAGGAGGGTCTCATGAGGGCATTACCTGTTTTATAGCCTCAAATCCCTCCCTCATGTTCTGGGATGTCTGACAAATATTGGCCAGGTTCTCAGGGCTCTACTCTAATGATGTTAATGAGGGCAGGGGAACCCAGTGAAAATTTAATAGACAAATATAAAACATTTCACACACTCTGTCTGCAGAAGTTCTTTTGAAGGTCTGCACAAAGCTGCAAGGGCTGCTTGGAACTCTCCATCCAAGAAAATGATTAACTTTCCTTGTTTCTGGAGAACGATGCAATCTGTTTATTAAATGCCTCAATTAAAGGGAGACGATACAGTGCAGTTGGGGGTTTTCCACCATAATTCATCTGAAGCTCTCGGTCAGGGAAATTTGAGCCTGGGGCAGACTTGGCTTCCTGACCACTTCCTGCTCCCAGTCTTCCTCCAACCCTGTGCCTCTAATAAATTCAGGTTGTTCAGAGTTCAGCTCTCATTAACCCTTTGAAGTCTGGGTGTATAAATCATAGTTAAAGTCCACGAACCACTTAATGTACATTGAAAATTGGCCAAGGAAGCAACTGATCCAGGGTGGATGAGTCTACTGTAAGGATCAAATAAGTCAGTGTCTGTGTGTGAAAGCACTTTGTGATCCTTGAAGCACAGTAAATTACTTTTTATCATTATTTTTCTCAATAGGATGGTTTATTTATTTACAAAATGGATGCTTGTCCTCATTATGGGCCTTTGAACAAACCAAATTGGTACTTGGTGATCCTAGAAAAGTATTAAACTTTCCTTGTACTTTCTCCTGTGTTCCTCAAGCTAATTGACCCTTGATTAAGAACCTTCTGATAGGCCTGTCACTTGTACACCTGGAGCCAGTATAATTTGCTTATTGTTTTTCCTCAACAACAACAAAAAAGTGTGAAAGGCACAAGACGCAGAGGCTTTGCCAGCAATGTAGGACTTTGTTTTGTCCATGCTCCTTCTGGGATTTGGATTCAGATGGAATTGTGTGCTGAATGGCTGAGGGGCCTTTGTGCGTAATGGGATGGATCAGTCACGGACAAAGACAGGTCAGCTAGGAAATGTGTCTAGTTAATGTTCTGAGAAAACTCTCTTCCAAAAATGCCTGAAGTGATTCTCATGCATTACTGGTGGAAGGAAATTGATACAACCCTTTGTAGGGGCATTTGACAATATTTCACAAAAATTATATATATATTTACCTTTTGACTCACCAATCCTATTCTAGGGATTTATCCTTGTGATGTGCCTCCAATAACATGGAAATGTATATGCACAAGGTTATTCATATACCATTGTTTATAATTGCAAAATATTTGAAACTACCTAAATATTCATACATAGGGGAGTAATTGAATAGAATTTGGTACAGCCACAAAATGGAGCACTATGCTGCAGTAAAAAATAATGAAGATGCTCCCTATGAACTGAGAGGGAGTAATTTCCAGGATATGTTAATAAGTAAAAAAAAAATCCAAAGTGTAAAATGTATCTTTACTATGCTACTTTTTGTGTAAGAAGGAAGGGTAGTGATAAAATATAAATGCATCCACTCATTTGTACAGAAAGAAACACAAAAAGAATTAACCACAAACTAATGGAATTGGTTACTGACAAGAGTAAGTAGTAACAACGCACAATAGGTATTTCCTGGCAATGACTTACAGATACTATAGATGACCATAAAGGTAGTGGTAGATTTGGCCTGGGAATATCAAGAAGTTTCTATTACTGTCTTGAAAGATGAGTATGTGGTCACCAGATTGACTGGCCGTAACAGGGAGATTATTCCAGCAGAGGGAACAGTAACCAGCAAAGATCCAGAAACCAGAATGTGGACTTCCTTTTCTGCATTGGTGGGGAGTTTGAATTTTATTCTGAGTGAGGTGAGAAGCCATTTTGAGCAGAAGAGTGATATGGGCCTTTTTATACTGCATCAGTCCCTCTGGTTTTAATGTGGGGTATGGACTGAAGGGGAACTAAGTGGAAGCAGGGAGATGAGTTAGGAGGTTGCTACAGCCATCCAAGTGAGAGGATGGTGGCTTGGACCTGGAAAGTAGTAGTAAAGGTGATAAAAAAGTAGTCATGTTTTGGATATATTTTGAAGGTACAGCTAGTGGAACAAATTGATGGACTGGATATGGAGGAGGGTGAAGGAAAAAGAGTATAATTTCTGGTATAATTTCCATAGTTCTGGCTTAATTGATTAGGTGTCTGAGAGAGCCTTTGTGAAAGATGGGGGACACAGTAGAAAGAAAAAATTATGGGGAAAGGTGATGAGTCATCTTGGATGTGTCAAGTGTGAGATGTTAGTGAGTCACCAGCAGTTGGATGTATAGGTCTGGGTCTCAAAGGAGAGGTCTGGGCTGTGGCCGCACAATGTGGGACTATAGAGATGGAGGTTGGAAAGCTGAGGCCATAATGCAAAAGTGTATTATAATCCTGAGAAGAGAAGAGGTCTGGGGACAAAGTCCTGAGGAACTCTAACGTGAAAAAGGGGCAGAATATGAAGACTGTTTCAAGGTAGATAAAAGATAATTGTAGTAGAAGTAGGAGGAGGGCAAGGAGAGAAGTCATGGAGGCCCAGGGGGAGAGAGTCTCAAGAGGAGCAAGCTTAGCAGTTCCCTGAAACCTGGGCTGCAGAGAAGTCACAAAGCTAGGAGCTGCAAAGTGTCCATTGGGTCTGCCTTTACTTTTGATCTTTGAGAAAATGGTGCAGGGGGAGGAAAGATGAAGTCAAAATTCAAGTACTGCTGAGTGTGCAAGAAGTGAGGAAGTACAGACATTGAGGGGGCCTCTTCTTCAGAGACCTTTGTGAAGGGAAGGAGTGAGGTGAAGTGGAAGCCAAGAGAGGGGAGGGTGAAGGGTTGGAGAGTCATTATTATAAGGATGAGACAAACAGTCCCATTTTAGCTATAGAGAACATCAGTAAACATGCAAGGTTAAAAAACAATAAACAAAGGTATTAATCAGTGAAGTCACATGGAGATGGGAGTGGGGGCCTAGATGGCATGGAGAGGTCAGGGAGAAGGGATAGGGCTGAATAGGAAAAGGTAGACCTCTTTCTGAAAGGTTACTTCTCATGGAATCATTTTCAATGCAAAAGTAGTAGTGAAGATCAAATTATCCATGCATGCATTGAGGCTCTTTCCAAACTTGGAGAGTGTGGGTGTAATCATGTGTTAATTCAAATAGAACCTTGGGCCTGGGTCACAGGCATCTGGAGAGGACAGTGCTGACAGAGGAGCTGGTTCCCCACTGCCAGCTGCAAACAGTGCACACTTCAGATGTGTTTGTACAGACTGAAACAGTTTAATGTGCACATGGGAGCTTATGGTATAAATCAAAGTTTTTTAAAAGAAAGTCTCCTTTAAAACAAATTATGAGACTTTACAATGAATAAATAGTAACTAAGCAATGGGTTTGCCAGTTGTTCTTTGTTGTTCTGAAATTTGGCCAGGAGCTGGAGGGCTGAGAACATGGCAGGGTGAAATGCCCCAGGCTCCTTACTTGGTTCTCACCTTTGAGTCTACACCTAGCTCTGAAGGTTCAGCAGAACTCAGGACAGAAGTCCTGAGTGACAGCAGGCTGATCTTTTAAGAATCAGGGAGGCCCTCTGGTCAAGGAATTTGTGCTTTAAGGACAAAAGGACTTAGGGCTAAGACATTCTGTCCCTTTGCAGACAATGGAGCTTGTAAACTATTTCAGAAGAGCTCATGCAAGTCATTGACTGAAATGTGCTAACCCTTGCTACATGTCATGATATATATTGGAAAGAGAAGGAGAAGGAAAACATTTGGTTTGGGCCTAGACTTGGCTACAAGCTTGCTGTGTGACTTTAGGCAAGTACCTTCTCCTTTCTGGGCCTCAGCTATTCCATCTGCCAAATAAGTAGACTGCACAGATGATCTCTAAGTGACCTGCCATTTTATGTTCTTTTTTTAAATTTATAGAATGCATTTTTAGACTAGTTTCAGGTTCACAGCAAATTTGAACAGAAAATACAGAGCATTCCCATGTGCTCCTGTACCCCCACATACACAACCTTCTCCACTGTGGACATCCTGCACCAGAGTGGTACATTTGTTATAATCGATGAATGTACATTGACACATTATCACCCAATGTCTGTAATGATGTATATTTTATGGGTTTGGACAAATATATAATGACATGTATCCATTATTATAGCATCATACAAAATAGTTTTATTGCCTAAAAATCCTCTGTACTCCTCTGATTCATCCTTCTCTCCCCTCTATTCCTAACAACTTTTTACTGTCTTCATAGTTTTGCCTTCTCCAGAGTATAATACTATAATTGGAGTCATTCAGTATATAGGCTTTTCAGGTTGACTTCTTGCACTTAGTAACATGTATTTAAGGTTTCTCCATGTCTTTTTATAGCTCAATAGTTCATTTCTTTTTAGTGCTGAAAAACATTGTATTGTCTGGAGTAAAATAGTTTATTTATCCTTTCACCTACTGAAAGACATCTTAGTTGCTTTCAAGTTTTGGCAATTATGAACAAAGCTGCTATAAACATCTATATGCAGATTTTTGTGTTGAACATAAATTTTCAGCACATTTGGGTAAATAGGAGCATGATTGCTGGATTGTATGGTATGGTAAAGTATAGGTTTAGTTATATAAGAAACCACCAAACTGTCTTTCAAAGTGGCTAAAAGACCATTTTGCATCCCTCACCATCCTCAAGCAATGAATGAGAGTTCCTGTTGCTCCACATCTTCTCCAGCATTTGGTGTTGTCAGTTTGGGGATTTTAGCTATTCTAATAAGAGGTCACTGGTATCTCATTGTTTTAATATGATTCCCCTAATCATGTATGATGTTGAACATTTTTCATATCCTTATTTGCCATCTGTGTGGTGTCTATTCAGGTGAAATTTCTCTTCAGGTCTTTTGGCTAATTTTTAAAGTCAGTTGTTCATTTTCTTTTTGTTAAGTTTTAAGAGTTCTTTGTATATTTTGGATAACAGTCCTTTATCAGATGTGTCTTTTGCAAATATTTTCTCCCAGTTTGTGGTTTGTCTTCTCACTCCCTTGAAAGTGTCTTTCACAGAACAGAAGTTTTTAATTTAATGGAGTCCAACTTATTGATTATTTTTTCATGGATTGTGCCTTTCATACTGTATCTAAAAAGTCATTGCTATACCCCAGGTCATCTAGGTTTTCTCCTGCCTTCTAGAATTCAATATTATCATAGTTTTAAATTTTCCATTTAGGAATATGATTCATTTTGAGTCGATTTTTGCAAAGAGTGTGTGTTCTGTGTCTAGATTCATTTTCTTTTGTAAATGGGTGCCTAATTATACCAACACCATATGTTGAAAAAAACTATCTTTGCTTCACTGTACAGCCTTTGCTCTTTTGTCAAAGATCCATAAGTATATGTATTTGATCTATTTATAGGCTGTCTGTTTTGCTCCATTGATTTCTTTGTGTATTCTTTAACAATATCATACTGTCTTGATTGCTGTAGCTTTGTAGTAAATCTTATAGTTGAGTAGTATCAGTGCTCTGACTTTGTTCCCCTTCAATATGGACTATTTTGGGTCATTTGCCTCCCCATATAAACTTTATTTTATTTTTATTAAATATTTTATTTATTTATTTTTAGAGAGAGGGGAAGGAAGGGAGAAAGAAAGAGAGAGAAACATCAATGTGTGGTTGCCTTTCACATGGCCCCCACCGGGGACCTGGCTGGCAACCCAGGCATGTACCTGACTGGGAATTGAACTGGCAACCCTTTGGTTCACAGCCCATGCTCAATCCACTGAGCTACAGCAGCCAGGACTATTTTAATTTTAAAATATATTTTATTGATTATGCTACTACAGTTATCCCATATTCCTCCCTTTATTCCCCTCCATCCTGCATACCCCCTCCCATCTGCATCCCCTGCCTTAGTTCATGTCTATGGGTCATACATATAAGTTCTTTCGCTTCTACATTTCCTATACTATTCTTAAGCACCCCCTGTCTGTTTTCTACCTACCATTCATGCTTCTTATTCCCTGTACCTTTTCCTTCATTCCCCACCTCCCCTTCCCCGCTGATAACCCTCCATGTGATCTCCAGTTCTGTGATTCTATTCATTTTCTAGGTGTTTTCTAGGTTTTTTTCTTGTCTTTGTTTTTGTTTTTAGGTTTGGTTGTTGATAGTTGTGTTTGCTGTCATTTTACTGTTCATATATTTATTTATTTATTTTTAAGTATTTTTATTGATTATGCTATTACAGTTTTCACAATTTTTTTACCTTTATCCCCCCTCCACTCTGCCCCCCCAAACCTCCAGCATTGCCCCTCCTTAGTTCATGTCCATGGGTTGTACATATAAGTTCTTTGAGTCCTCTGTTTCCTATACCATTTTTATCTCTCTCCATCTATTTTATGCCTGCTAATTATGCTTCTTATTCCCTGTACCTTTTCCCTGCTATTCCTTCCTTCCCACTCTCCACTAAAATCCCTCCACGTGATGTCCATTTCTCTGATTCTGTTCCTATTCTAGTTGTTTGCTTAGTTTTTGTTTTTGTTGTTTTTTTTTCCTTTAGTTTAATTTGTTGACAGTTCTGAATTTGTTGTCATTTTACTGTTCATATTTTTATCTTCTTTTTCTTAGATAAGCCCCTTTAACGTTTCATATAATAAGGGCTTGGTGATGATGAACTCCTTTAACTTGACCTTATCTAAGAAGCACTTTATCTGCCCTTCCATTTTAAATGAAAGCTTTGCTGGATAGAGTAATCTTGGATGTAGGTCCTTGCCTTTCATGACTTTGAATACTTCTTTCCAGCCTCTTGACTGCAAGGTCTCTTTTGAGAAATCAGCTGATAGCCTAATGGGCACTACTTTGTAGTAACTCTCTTCTTTCCCCTTGATTCTTTAAGGATTTTTTCTTTATCTTTAATCTTGGGCGACTTAGTTGTGGTGTGCTTTGGTGTGTTCCTCCTTGGGTCCAACTTCTTTGGGACTCTCTGGGCTTCCTGGACTTCCTGGAAGTCTATTTCCTTTGCCAGATTGGAGAAGTTCTCCTGCATTATTTGTTCAAATAAATTTTCAATTTCTTTCTTTTCCTCTTCTCCTTCTGGCATGCCTATGATTCAGATGTTGGAGCATTTAAAGTTTTCCTGGAGGTTCCTAAGCCTCTCCTCATTTTTATGAATTCTTGTTTCCTCATTCTGTTCTGGTTGAATGTTTCTTTCTTCCTTCTGCTCCAAACCATTGATTTGAGTTCCTGTTTCCTTCCTGTCTCTATTGGTTCCCTGTACATTTTCCTTTATTTGATTTTTTCAGAGCCTTCACTTTTTCCTCTATTTTGTGACTATACTCAACCATTTCTGTTCGCATCCTGATTACCAGTGTTTTGAACTGTGCATCTGATAGGTTGGCTATCTCTTTATCACTTAGTTGTATTTTTTCTGGAGCTTTGATCTGTTCTTTTATTTGGGACTTTTTTTTTTGTCTCAGCCCCCCTGTTATGTAGTAAGGGGCAGAGCCTTAGGTGTTCACCAGGGCAGGGCAACCCACACCACTGCATTATGGCACTGTTTGTCAGGGAGGAGTACAAGAGGGAACATTGCTGCTTATTCAGCTTTCTTCTGGCTTTCAGTCACTTCCCCCACTACCCACAAACACATTGGGCCCTTCTGGTACTGATCCCTGGGTGGGTGGTCTTGTGTATGTTCTAGGACCTTGTGGGTCTCTAATGAACTCTCCTGTGAGACTTGGAGTTTCTCCCACCACCTCAACCCCCACAGGTTTTCTCAGTCAGAGGTTTTGAGGTTTTATTTCCCTGCACTGGCTGCCATCCCACTCAGTCCACAAGCCTCTGCCTTGCCTGATCTGGTCCTCTAGCTACTGCCTTGCTGTCAGCCCTCTGTGCCCAGCTGCCCATCTCCACACCTGCTACCAGTCTAGAGGAACATTTCCTCTTTAGCTCCTTGGTCGTCAGACTTCTATACAGTTCGATTTTCCATCAGTTCTGGTTGTTTTATGTTTTTAAATTTGTTGTTGACCCTCTTTTGGTTGTGTAAGGAGGCACAGTGTATCTACCTATGCCTCTGTCTTGGCCAGAAGTTCCTATGTAAACTTTAGGATCAGTTTGTCAATAACCACAAAATAACTTGTTGGGATTTTTTTTCAGATTGTGTTGAATCTATAGATCAATTTGGGAAAAACTGATATCTTGACAATATTGAGTCTTCCTATCCATGAACATGGGATATTTCACACTTTTAATTCTTCTTTGATTATCTTTCATCAGAGTTTCATAGTTTTCCTCCTATAGATCTTGTACATATTTTTTGGATATATACCTAAGTATTTAATATTTGTGGGTGCTAATGTAAATGATAATATGTTTTAAATTTCAAATATCACTTGTTCATTGCTGGTATATTGGAAATCAATTGATTTTTGTATATTAACTGTGTATCCCGCAACCTTGCTGTAATTGCTTATTGGTTTCAAGAAGATTTTGTCAATTATTTTTATTTTCTACATAGACTATCATGATATCTGTGAATAAAGACAGTTTTATTTTTTCTTTCCTAATCTGTATACCTTTTCTTGTCTTGTCTTGTCTTGTCTTATTACATTAGCCAGGACTTTCAGTATGAGGTTTTTTTGTTTGTGTTTTCTTTATTTTTACTGATATTCAGTTACAGTTGTCCCCATTTTCCCACCATTACTCTCCCTTGCCCTACCCACCCCCACCTCCCACATTTAATCTTTGCCCCATTGTCTTTGTCTATGGGTACTTTACACATGTTCCTTGAAGACCCATCCCCTTCTTTCCCCCATCATCCCTCTCCTCTGCCCCTCTGGTTACTGTCAGTTTGTTCTTTATTTCCATGTCTCTGAGAAATATCAATTTGTGGTTGCCTCTCAAGCACCCCCAACTGGGGACCTGGCCCAAAACCCAGGCACGTGCCCTGACTGAGAATCAAACCAGTGACCCTTTGATTCACAGGCCAGCACTCAATCCACCGAGCCACACCAGCCAGGGTTGGCTTTGCAAATTTGATGGCAGGGATTTCTTTAAACTTTCCCTTTCTCATACCCTGATGGGGTGCCTGTCCAGGCTAGTTTTATCTACTCCTAAGAGAGCTTAATGCCTCTCTAGGAGAGGAATGCAAATAGGTCACATGGATCAGAAGTGTATGGAAAAACAACTTGCCAAACTTTGGAGTTTGGCAGTTTCTTTTTTTTTGTCAACCAGAACACAGGTTGTGGTCCAAGTTTGTTAGACAATTGGATGTTTTACATTGAGCCCTACAAAACCACATAGGCCTAGGTCATATGACCCAATTCCTTGGTTTTGCCAAGAAGGGGGTATACAACTGGGAGAGGAAAATTCAGTTATTTACCAGTTTCTTGCTAAGGGCAAAAAATAGAATATTTAGCCTTTGTGGGAGAGGCAGGTGTTCTCTTCTGCCTGAGGAATTTTTGCCCACTGGATGAGTAAGGTCAGGTGATAAACTTTCAGAGCCAGGGAACTGGGTGTTATCGGGTAATTTTCCTTTGCAAAATCTTTTTTTTTCCTTTCAAACATTTTTATTATATGATATTTGATACACACAAAGTAACAAATTTAGTAAATCTAGTTATTTGAATAGGTGGTAGATTCCTTTGCAAAATCTTTTAACTATGTAAAAGGTACATTTCCATATGAAATAGTTCCCTCACATTAATATCTCAATACAGCCTGTCTGTCTCTTTTTAAAATATATTTTATTGATTATGCTATTACAATTGTCCCATTTTCCTCCTTCACTCCCCTCCACCCTGCACACCCTCTCCTACCCACCTTCCCCCCTTTAGTTCATGTCCATGTGTCATAATTTGTTTAGCTTCTAACATTTCCTATACTATTCTTACCTTCCCCTTGTCTATTTTCTACCTACCATCTATGCTACTTATTCTTCGTACCTTTCTCCCCTCTCTCCTCCTCCCGCTTCCCTGTTGTTAACCCTCCATGTGATCTCCATTTCTGTGGTTCTGTTCCTGTTCTGATTGATTGCTTGCTTAGTTTGTTTTTGTTTTTGTTTTAGGTGTGGTTGTTAATAATTGTGAGTTTGCTGTCATTTTACTATACATGTTTTTTATCTTCTTTTTCTTAGATAAGTTCCTTTAACATTTCATAAAATAAAGGCTTGGTGATGATGAATTCCTTTAACTTGACCTTATCTGGGAAGCACTTGATCTGCCCTTCCATTCTAAGTGAAAGCTTTGCTGGATAAAGAAATCTGGGATGTAGGTTCTTGCCTTTCATGACTTGGAATACTTCTTTCCAGACCCTTCTTGCCTGCAAGATCTCTTTTGAGAAATCAGCTGACAGTCTGATGGGAACTCCTTTGTAGGTTACTGTCTCCTTGTCTCTTTCTGCTTCTAGGATTCTCTCCTTCATTTTTACCTTGGCTAATGTAATTAGGATGTGCCTTGGTGTGTTCCTCCTTGGGTCCAACCTCTTTGGGACTCTCTGAGCTTCCTGGACTTCCTGGAAGTCTATTTCCTTTGCCAGATTGGGGAAGTTCTCCTTCATTATTTGTTCTAATAACTTTTCCACTTATTGCTCTTCCTCTTCTCCTTCTGGCACCCCTATGATTCAGATGATGGAACGTTTAAAGATTCCTGGAGGTTCCTAAGCCTCTTTTTATTTTTCAATTATTATTTCTTCATTCTTTCCTGTTTGGTAGTTTTTTTTCTTCCTTCTGGTCCACTCTATTGTTTTGAGTCCCAGTTTCCTTCCCATCACTATTGGTTCCCTGTGCATTTTCCTTCATTTCTCTTATTGTAGCCTTCATTTTTCATCTAATTTGTGACCAGATTCAACCAATTCTGTGGGCATCCTGATCACCAGTGCTTTGAACTGTGTATCTCGTAGGTTGGCTATCTCTTGGTCACTTAAAAGTATTGGCTCTGAGGCTTTGATTGTACTTCAGTTTGGGTCTTTTTTTGGAGGGGGGATCTGGTCACACCTGTGACGTAGTGAGGGGCAGAGCCTTAGGTGTTCTCCAAGGCGGGGCAACCCAGTCACTGGGTTGTGACGTTGTATGTGGGGGCAGGGTCCGAGAGGAAACAATGGTACTTGCTCCTCTCCATTGGATTTCAGTCCTTTCTGCAGGTTCCCCCAACCTAACTGGGCCTTTCTGGTGCTAATTCTCATGTGGGCGGGCTTGTGTATGTTCTAGGATCCCATGGGTCTCTCCAACACACTCTCCTGTGAGGCTGGGTGTCTCTCCCTGTATCTCAACTCCCACACATGTTTTCAATCAGTATCCTGAGGTTCTGTTTCCCAGCGCCGGGACTCTGGGTTGCACGGTCTGTCTCACTGCCCAATTTCACCTGCTTTATCTGCGCACGAATGTGGCCCAGACAGACAGGTGCTTTATGCACAGCTGCCTGTGCACTTGGGATACCTTACGTGCCCGAGGTGCCTTATGCAACCAGTCCCACTGCTCTTTGTGCAGACCCCTCACTCCCTGGCTGCTCAACTCTGCCCCTCCTACCTGTCTGGATGAATGTGTGTATTTTAACTCCTTGGTTGTCCGACTTCGATACAGTTCAATTTCCTGTCAGATTTGGTTGTTGTCTTTTTTCTAAATTGTTGCTGACCTTATTTTGGTTGTGCGAGGAGGCACACTGTGTCTACCCATGCCTCTGTCTTGGCCGGAAGTAGCCTGTCTTGAGTGTGAGGCTGAAGGGTAGGAGATGCTAGTGATTGGTGGGATTAGACTGGACTGGATAACTTGCAAGGCCTCTTGCAGTCCCAAGATTCGAAACTTTTGTGTTGATGTTTCTTTTACAGACACCAAAAACTAAGGGTCTTTTCTGGAATTTTAGCTTTGGAAATTGGAGCCCCAGATTTTGACCTAGGGCTGTCTATTTTAGGGATTATTTTCCCTTTTGCTTCCATAAAAACATTTAAAATGATAGTCTTGGCTCCCAGTTTCTGTAATATTACCGATGAAAGGCCTCTTGGGTCACCTCCTAAGGCCCCCTTGGCAGGGCAATTCTGGGAAAGCAGTTCTGCAACAGAGACACCCCTTCCCCACAGAGTCTACACTGACCACTCTGTTTCCCAAGCATACTGCCATATCTGCCAGCCAGCTTTGGCCCACTGGAATAGGCAGTGATCATGGACTCTTTCTGGTGGACTTCTCTGTGGTCACTTCTTCTTTTCTTCTCCATCCTTCTCATCTTTCAATATATCCAAGCACACAGAGAAGAAACTGCTTGTTGCTTACTCTAATATCCTTTCTTCTCTTCCTTAAAAACAGAAACTTGAATTTGTTTGGGGATGGCAATATACCCAGTTAAAGAAAGACTCCCTTAGGTGGAGTGGCCTGATTAAGTTCTCGCCAATGAGATGTAAGCAGAAGTGTTGTGCAGTATTTCTGGGACGCTTTCTCAGAGGCAAGGAGTTATTTTTCTTCCCCTTCCTCATTTCTGCTGTGTGGACTTTAGATACAATGGCTGGAACTTAAACAACCATCAAGGCATTGAGGCAACATGCTAAATATGGTGCAGCATCAACTTAGAAGAGGTTTGGGTGTCTAGTGACTTTATAAATTCAACCTATCAAACCTGTACGGCATACATTCTTACTTCTCTTATGAAAGAAAGAAATAAAACTTTCATCTTCTTAAATTAATCTTTTCTGTTATTTCGACCAGAGCTAATCCTAATTAATTCCTAAAATGAGACTGTAGGTTGACAAGTAACTCCAGATAATGAGGTCAAGTTTTACGGATTAAAATGTGGATATGGAGAAAAGTGATCATTTTGAATATTTTAAGAGATAACACTGGGGATTTCCCTAGGCAAGACACTAGGCTGTCTGCTGTTTCCCTTCAAAGCAAACTCCATAAGAACCCATATCACATGTTTTAGATTTGCCACAGTATCCTCAATGCCTAGCCTTGTACTTGACACTTACAGAGGCTCAACTAAAAATTGCTGAAAAAGCAAACAGTTTGTTGCTTTCATAACTGATATATAGGCCAGTTTACTTAGGATAGCTGAGTGATAGTAAAAAAAAAATATATGTGAACAAGTCATTAAAATGTGGAATAGGTGCAAATAGAGAAATAACAATGGGAGAAATTTCTTTAGACAGTGGTATGGGTAAAAGCCTCTCAGAGGAAGGGAGTAGGAAACAAACAGCCATGCAGATAGTGGGGTGGCATTGCTGGTGGGAACATTCTGGACTGAGAGAACCACATGAACAAAGGCTTTGAGGTGTGTTTAAGGAAATAAAGAAGCTCAGTGAGGCTGGAGCTGGGAAATACCAGGGGAATGACACACTAAAAGCCTGGAGAGGTCATCAGAGGCCAGGTCATGTAGGCATCTATAGGCTGTGGGAAGGAGTTTGGACTTTACTCTAAGTGCAGTGATAAATCTCTGATAAGCTTAAAGTACAGGAACACCAGGATCCAGTTTTGCCTTAAGAAAGTTGCTCTGGCTGCTGTGTGGAATTGGACATGGTCCAGTGTGCAAGCACGGAGACCAAGATGAGAGGCTTTGATTCCATTGGAGAGAGGAAAGTGTCTTAGACCAGGTAGTGGCAATGGGGCTGAAAGAAGTAGAGAAACTTGCAGTGTGTTTTGAAAGTTGAGTGGACCAACCTGAGCAATACATTAGCTATGGAAGCTCAGGGGGAGGTAGAAATCAAAGGTTACTGAGGCAGGATGCATTCATGAGGTGTGAGTCAAGACTGATTTTGATCACACAGATGTTGATGTACTTGTAAAACATACAAATGGAACAACTGAGGAGACCATTAAATATTTGAGTTTAGAACTCAGGGGAATTCTTAGGACTCAAAATATAAATTTTGGAGTTGTCAGTATGGTGATATTACTTAAGATATTAAGAATAGATGAAACTGGAGATCCAAGAGGGCAGACGAGTAAATGGAAGCTACACTAACCTCCACCCAGGACTAATCTGGAATTACAACTAAATTGAAGGGAAATTGTCCTGAGTAATCAACTGAACACCAGCTGGAGAGAAGCCTTATAACCATGGACAGACAGAAGAAACCACTTCACCATGACGAAACTGGTAGGGAGTGTGGAGGAGGTGTGAGAGGCCTGCCTAGGCTCCCATAGGTAGCAGCTGAAGTTTCAGAGGGATATTTCAGTGGCCAGGGGTTTCCTCAAGAAGTGTGGGGTCTAAAACCCAAGCTGGACTCCCCAGCCTACAGCACCAGAGCTGGGAAAGGAATACAGATAGCATTCAGATGTGAAAAGCAGCAGTGTTTCTATGTGCCAGGTGGTGCAGAGAACCTCTTTAAAGGACTAATGCAAAAAAATTTCATTGGCAGCCACTTACCCTGGGCTCTGGTAGAGGGTGGGAAGAGTAGACTAGAGATGCTTGAGGAGAGTCTTCAGTTGGTGGCTCTGGGGAGAAAATGAAAGAAGAACCACCAGGATCCCTGTGCTGAGTCATTTCCTATCCTGGAGAAGCCATCTTTATCAGGCAGGACAGTCCTCCCCAAGTGGAGTCAACCCGAGAGGAAATAATAGCCCTGCCACAGGAATTACTCTGCCCCACCACGTGGAGCTTAAGTGGGTTGATGATTATAGCTTGAGGCTATATCACTGATTACTTTAACCAGTATGGCAGATCTCTGTGAGCTCTATGAGACTTCAACTGATCCTCTCCAGGGTCCTGCACTGATAAAAGCCAGCCTTGGTGCACAGCCTGCTTCTTTCTGCATGTAAACAGGCCAGCAGATGGAGACGCGCACTGTGGATCACTGATAGCTCCAAGCAGGTTGACTAGGAAAAGTCACAATCAGCATTTGACAAAGGTCTACACCAGAGTCTTTGCAGATCTGCCTAATACATATAAACACAAAGAAGCACCCAAAATGGGAAGACAGAGAAACAGACCCCAAATGAAAGAACAAGAGAATTCTCCAGAAGAAGAGCTACATGAAATGGAGGCAAGAAATTTATCAGATAGAGACTTTAGAATAATGATTATAAGGATACTCAACATCATGAAAAAAAGACATAGAGCCATAAAAAAGGATGAGTTAGAAATAAAGAATGCAGTATCTGGAATAAATAATACACTGGAAGGAATAAACAGTAGGTTACATGAAGCAGAGTATGGAATCAGTGATTTGGAAGACAAGATAGAAAAAGAAAACCCACCCAGGCAGAGCAATAAAAACAAAAAAGGATTTTAAAAAATGAGGAGAGCTTAAGAAGCATTTTGGAAAACATGAAGCATAACAACATCCACATCATGGGATTACCAGAAGGAGAAGAGAGCAAGCAAGGAATCAAGAACCTATTTGAAGAAATAATGACAGAAAACTTCCCTAATCTGGAGAAGAAAAAAAGATACAGAAACCCAGGAAGCTCAGAGAGTCCCAAACAAGTTGCACCCAAACAGATCTACACTGATACACATCATAATTAAAATGACAAGGCTTAACGACAAGGAGAGAATCCTAAAAGTTGCAAGAAAAAAGCAGGTAGTTACATACAAGGATGCATCAATTAGACTGTCATCTGATTTCTCAACAGAAACATTTCAGGCCAAAAGGGAGTGGCATGAAATATTCAAGATGAAGAGCAGCAAAGAACTACAACCCAGGCTACTTTACCCAGCAAGGCTAACATTTAAAATCAAAGGAGAAATAAGGAACTTCCCAGACAAGAAAGGAGTTTATTAATACCAAGCCAGTGCTACAACAAATGTTAAAGGGCTTGCTTTAAAAAGAAGAAAAGGAGCAACAACAACAACAACAACCAGAGGAAAACAGTCTACCAATAAAATGTCACTACATACATATCTGTCAATAATCAGCTTAATTGTAAGTGGCTTAAGTGCTCCAACCAAAAGATAGAAAGTAGCTGAATGGGTAAGCAAATAAGACCCATATATATGCTGCCTCCAAGAGACCCGCCTCAGATCAAAAGATATATACAGACTAAAAGCAAAGGGATGGAAAAAGATATTTCATGCAAATGGAAAAGAAAAATGAACTGGTGTAGTAGTACTTATATCTGACAAATTAGACTTTAAAACCAAGACTATAATAAGAGATAAAGAAAGACATCACATAGTGATAAAGGGAACAATCCAACAAGAGGATGTAACCCTAGTAAACTTTTTTGTATGTATGTATGTATGTATAATTATATTTTATTAATTATGTTATACAGTTTTCCTGATTTTCCTCTCTTTGTTCCTTCTCCACCCAGCACCCTCTACTCCCTCAGCAATCCCCCAACCATTGTCCATGTCCATGTGTCATGTGTATAAGTTGTTTGGCTACTCCATTTATACTGTACTTCACATCCCAATGTCTATTCTCTAATGACCTATTTGTACTTCTTAACCCTCTCACCTCTTCACCTATTCCCGCATTCCCCCTTCCCATCTGGCAACCATCAAAATGCTCTCTGTCTCTGTTCTTGTTTGCTTAGTTTGCTTTTTAGATTCAATTATTGATAGATTTATATTTATTACCATTTTATTGTTTATAGTTATGATCTTCTTTTTCTTAAATAAGTCCCTTTAATATTTCATATAATGATAGTTTGGTGATGATGAACTCCAAAGTTTTTTCTTGCCTGGGAATCTCTTTATCTACTCTTTGAGTCTGAATGATAGCTTTGCTGGGTAGAGTAATCTTGGCTGTAGGCCCCTGCTTTTCATGACTTTGAATATTTCTTTCTAATCCCTTGTAGACTATAAAGTTTCTTTTGAGAAATCGCCTGACAGTATTATGGGAACTTCCCTGAAGTTAATTAACTTCTTTTCTCTTGCTGCTTTTAAGGTTCTCTCCATAACTTTAGCCTTTGGCATTTTAATTATGATGTGCCTCGGAGTGAACCTCTTTGCATTCATCTTGTTTGGACTCTCTGTGTTTCCTGGACTTGCAGGTCTATTTCCTTCACCAAATTAGGGAAGTTTTCTTGCATTATTTTTTTCAGATATATTTCCAATTTCTTGCTTTTTCTATTCTCCTTCTCGCAGCCCTGTGATGTGAATATTGGACCTCTTGAAGTTGTCCTAGAGGCTGCATATACTATCATCATTTTTTTTTTGTATTCTTTTTTCTTCTTCTTGTTCTGTGGGTTGTTTTTTGGTTCTTTGTGTTCCAAATCATTGATTTGATTCTCAGCTCCATCCACTCTATTGTTATTTCCCTGTAAATTGTTCTTTATTTCAATTAGTGAACTTTTTTATGCTATGAGGTTCTAAGTTGTTTGTGAATTCTTATAACCAGTGTTTTGAACTCTACATCTGAAAGATTGTTTATCTCCATTTCTTTTAGCTCTTTTTCCTGGAGTTTTGATTTATTTTTTCATTTGGGCCATATTTTTTTTTTGCTTCCTCATTTTGGCAGCCTCCCTGTGTTTGTCTCTATGTTTTAGGTAGAGCTGGGAAGAGGAGGCAAGGCTCCCAAACTCATTTCATGAGGCCAGCATAATCCTAATTCCAAAAGCAGATAAAGACACTACAAAGAAAGAAAATTGCAGATCAATATCCCTGATGAACATAGTTGCTAAAATCCTCAACAAAATATTAGCAAACTGAATACAATGGTGCATCAATAAGATCACATGTCATGATCAAGGGGGATTTATTTCTGGAATGCAAGGTTATTACACATTTGCAAATAAATAAATGTGATTCACCACATAAAGAAAATGAAGGATAAAAACTGCATGATCATATCAATAGATGCAGAAAAAGCAGTTGATAAAATTCAGCACCCATTTATGATGAAAACTCTGAGCAAAGTAGGAGTAGAGAGAAGATACCTAAACTTAATAAAGGCCATATATGACAAACCCACTGCCAGCATCATACTCAACAAGCAAAAAGTACAAGTGTTCTATTTAATATCAGGAACAAGACAAGGATGTCTGCTTTCACCTCTCTTATTGAACAAAGTACTGAACTCCCTAGCCACAGCAATGAGGCAAGAAGAAGAAATAAAATGCATACAATTTGGAATGGAAGAAGTAAAACTGTCATTATTTTCAGATGACATGATACTGTATATAGAGAACCCCAAAGATTCCACAAAGAAACTACTAGAACTGATATATGAATTCAGCAAAGTAGCAGGATACAAAATTAATATCCAGAATTCAGTTGCATTTTTATATGCCAATAACAAACTAACAGAAATGGAAATTAAGAAGATGATCTCATTCATAATTGCTTCAAAAAGAATAAAATACTTGGGAATAAACTGATGTAAGGATGTAAAAGACCTGTATTCAGAAAATTATACGACCCTGAAGAGAGAAACTGAAGAAGATACAAATAAGTAGAAGTACATGCTGTGTTTATGGATAGGAAGGATTAACATCATTAAAATGTCCATCCTACTTAAAGCAATCTATAGACTGAATTCAAATCCTATGAAGGTTCCAGTGACATATTTCACAGAACTAGAACAAATATTTCAAAAATTCACATGGAAACACAAAGGGCCCCCATATAGTAACAGTGATCCTGAGAAGAACAAAGTTGGAGGAATCACGCTACCTAGTATCAAAATATACTATAATGCTATAGTAATCAAAACAGCATGGTACTGGCATAAAAGCAGATGCATAGATCATTGGAACAGAACAGAGACCTCAGCAATAAGCCCATACCTTTATAGTCAATTAATATTTGACAAGGGAAGCAAGCGCATTCAATGGGCTAAAGATAGTTTATTCAATAAATGGTGTTGGGAAAATTGGACAGATACATGCAGAAAAATGAAACTAGTCCACCTTCTTACACCATACACAAAAATAAATTCAAAAGGAATCAAAGACTCAATCTTAGACCCCAAATCAAAAAAATCCTAGAAGAAAACATAGGCAGCAAAGTCTCAGACATCGCTCATAGCAATATTTTATGGGATATATCTCCCCAGGCAAGGGAAGAGAAGAAAAAATAAATAAATTGGACTACATGAAACTAAGAGCATTTTTGCACAACAAAGGAAATTGTCCTCAATAAAGAAAGACAACCAATAGAATGGGAGAACATATTTGCTGATGCATCCGATAAGGGGTTAATATCCAAAATATATAAAGACCTTACAAAAATCAACACCAAAACCCAAACAATCCAGATAAAAAATGGACAAAGAAACTGAATAGACACTTCTCCAAAGGGTACATACAGATGTTCCATAGACATATGAAAATATGCTCAACGTCACTAATCATCAGAGCAATGCAAATTAAAAGCACAGTGAGATATCATATCACATCTGTCAGAATGGTGATTATCAGTAAATCAGCAAAGTAGAAGTGCTGATGAGGATGTAGAGAAAGGGGAACTGTTTTTGCACAATTGGTGGGATTGCAGATTGGTGCAGGCACTGTGGAAAACAGTATGGAAATACTGTATTTTGCCATATATAAGGCACACTTTTTTTGCCCAATTTTTTTAGGGAAAAATAAGGATGTGAATTTTACATGGGTAGTACTAATTCTGTGTCTATATAAATGTTTTTAATTCTCTTATCTATGTTTATGCATTAAGAGTGCAGATTTAGAAAGCAATGATGATATCCATATATACAATAATATCCTGGAATATGATAATCTGTTTTGTTTCTAAATACAAATAACTAAAAAGTTGAATTAAATGGTCAGTCAGATCCTGGTAGCAGCTACAGTGGCTCTCATTTTAGGCTGTTTTCCATATCTCCTTTTCTCTTCCAGAAACATGGCCTCTGGTGTGGCTGTCTCTGATGGAATCATCAAAGTGTTCAATGACATGGAGGTGCATAAGTACTCAACTCCGGAGGAGGTGAAGAAGTGCAAGAAGACAGTGCTTTTCTGCCTGAGTGAAGACAAGAAGAACATTATCCTGGAGGAGGGCAAGGAGATCCTTGTAGATGAGGTGGGCAACACTATAGATGACCCCTATGCAATCTTTGTCAAGATGCTGCTGGAAAAGACTGCCACTATGCCCTCTATGATGCAACCTATGAGACCAAGGAGAGCAAGAAGGAGAACCTGGTGTTTATGTTCTCAGCCCCTGAGTCTGTACCCTTTAAGAGTGAAATTGTCTATGCCAGCTCCAAGGATGCTATCAAGAAGAAGCTGGCAGGGAAGAAGTATGAATTACAAGCAAACTGCTATGAGAAGGTCAAGGACTGCTGCACTCTGGCAGAGAAGCTGGCGGCCAGGGCTGTCATCTCCCTTGAGGGCAAGCCTTGTGAGCCCCCATCCAGCCCCCTGCTGGGAGCATCTGGCAGCCTGAGACCTGCCTGTGGGAGTTGCTAGCTGCCCCCTTCCTGCCAGACCAGAGGGGCTGAGGGGATCACAGCAGAAGGAGGGCAGTCCCTTCACCCAGTTGCCAAACAGCCCTCCAGTCCCTGGACCTTCCTACTTCTTTCACCCCTGATGGTTCCGGCCTTTCCAAACCACTTTTTAAAAAATATTTTATTTATTTATTTTTAGAGAGGGAAGGGAGAGGGAGAGAGAGAGAGAGAGAGAGAGAAACACCAATGTGCGGTTGCTGGGGGACATGGCCTGCAACCTAGGCATGTGCCCTGACTGGGCATTGAACCTGCGATGCCTGGTTCGCAGCCCGCGCTCAATCCACTGAGTTACGCCAGCCAGGGCCCAAACCACTTTTGATCTTCTGATTCCTCTTGGGTTGAAGCAGACCAAGTCCTCCCCAGGCACCCCAGTTTGGGAGGGGCCTGTATTTTTTAATGACACCCCAACTCCCACCTGTTCCTCTCCTTTCCCATGCTGCCAACTTCTAACTGCAATAGTGACTCTCTGCTTGTCTGTTTAGTTCTGTGTATAAATGGAATGTCATGGAGATGATCCTTCTCCATGCCACTGTTTTTCCTCCCCTTTTCTACCTGGCCATGGCCATTCATGGAAGCAGTACCAGTAAGGAACCTTCAATTAAAAAAAAATAAAAGTCTCACTTAAGAAATTGAATTAAAAAATTAAAACAAAAGATTTTTTTCCTGAACATTTGGGCCAAAAACATGGATGTGCACTATAGACAAGAGCACATTATACACGGCAAATTATGGTACCTCAGAAAGTTAAAAATGGATCTGCCTTCCAACCCAGCTATCCCACTCCTGGGAATATATGTGAAGGAACCCACAACACTAGTTCAAAAGGACATAAGAACACTTATGTTCATTGAAACATTATTTACAATTACTAAGATATGGAAGCAGCCCAAGTTTCCATCAGTAGATGAGTGGATAAAACAACCATGAGACATTTACACAATGGAATACTACTCTGCCATAAAAAGAAGAAAATTTTACCCTTTGCGATAGCATGGATGGACCTGGAGAATATTATGCTAAGTGAAATAAGCCAGTGAGAGAAAGACAAATACCATATGATTTCACTCATATGTGGAATCTAATGAAGAAAGTGAACTAACAAACAAAACAAAGACAGACTCATAGATGAGGAGAGGAACTGAGGGGATAGAGGGACTGAGCAAAAAGGAAAAAGGACTCATGGATATGGACAACAGTGTGGTGACTGCTGGAGGGAGGTTGCATAACAGGACTAAATAATGATGCAAAAATAAAAAGATTAAATAAAAAAGAGTAGATGGAACCAACCAGAGAAAAAGAGTGTAGAGAGGGTAGAGTTTACCCCAGAGGTGCTTCAGCAGATAGAAAAGGAAAAGCCTGCAAAGGTAAATGAAAAATAAAAGATTGTTTGTATACTGCCTGTCATCTGTAACAGAATGTTTTAGCATTTGAGGATTGGTGATTAATAGCATCTCTTGTCTTTTGCCTGAAATCGGAATTAATAAAGATACATACACACGTGAGTCAGGCAGGAGATAAGAATATCACCTTTATTAATCATAAAGCTGCTTGGAGAAAGAAGGGAAGAGTTGTCTCTGAACAGGCCCGCTAATATGCGCAGTCTATCTCATATGATCTCTATTATGTAAATATGCAGTGGGCTTCAGGAGCATAGAGCTTATGTCTGAACTGATCTGTACCTAGCAGAGTGCCTGGCACATAGTAAGTGCTAATATTTGCATAATGAGTGGATTTAAATGTTAAGATGGAGACAATTTTCACAGATGATCCAGGAATCATCTGGGGAGCTTAAAAGTGCCTATGCCCATGTCACAATCCCAGACCAATTTTAGCAACATTTCTGAGGATGGGGTTCATACATTAGTATTGCATTAAACTCTCACCAGGTGATACCAATGCACAACCAAGGTTAATAACTATTGCACTGATCCAATCCCTTATTTTACGGGTGTGTACACTGAGGCCTAGAGAAAGAGGGTCATTTGTAATAACACAGGGCTCATCCTAGCCTTGCTGCTGACTGTGTGAGGCGCTGGGGCAAACCTGTTTTTCTCTCTGGGGTTTTGCTGTCCTCCCCTTGGAAGTGAGGAGGTTGGGGCAGTTAATTTCTAGAGCTCCATTCAACCCTAATGATGTATCATTGTATTTTCTTTTCTCAGGTGTGACTTAACTCACTGGAACATCACTTGAATCTCAAGATGCTTCTGCATGATGGTTGGATTGGTTTTGCATTTAAATGACTGAGTTCTGTATTACAATGGACTTCAAAGAAGAGATGTTTGGGACAGTTCATGACCCATAGCACTGGTCTGTGGTAAAGAATATGTCCTGTTTTCTCTTAGGCGTTGGCAGCAGGAAGTTCACCAGTGCAACACCAGCAAAACATCAGAGGAACCAGGTGAGGAAAGTCCAGTGGGCTGGGACCACCCTTTTTTGCTCACATTCCACTTCTAGTTCTTGTCTATCCCTGAGCACCCTCTTGGAGTCAACTCTTTTTCATTCCTTTCCTGTCATCTTCATTTATCTGCATCACTCATAATTCTTTCAAAGGCAAGCCGGTTCTCTCTGCCTACCCAAGACAGCCTCTATAGAACCCATTCACCTCCCTCCCACTTGACTTGGGTGAGCCAGAGCTTGTAAATGTGTTATCACAATATAGGCAACCAGAAGTGGTTCATGAAATGAGCAAGGCTGGGAAATAAGACTGTAGGTGATTCCTTCCTCTACAAAATTAAATGGAGTCTTGTGGTGCACAGCCATGTATTGGTCTTTTAAAATGGCTATTTCTTCAGCAACTTGATAGAAATCAATATGAGGATAGGAGCTGGAAGGGAAAATGAGGTCTTGAGTAAAGAAGTAATGCATACAAACCTCAGATCTATGGGGCTCCGTTGGCCCGGTTACACTGGGCACCTGGCTTAGAAATGGTCCTAGGTAACCACTTTGTTTTGCAAATTGGAAAACTGAATTCTGGAGACATCAAAGACTTGTCCAAGGTTATATATCTTGATAGCCAAAGAATAGGACTACACCCCAGGACTCTTGACTCCTCTTTCTAGAATACCTCAGCTGCCTCAGTCTTCCCTGAAGTGACTTTTAGGGACTAGATTAATTTTATAAGATGGTGGGGTTTATGCTAATGACTGTGAAGAGGAAATGTCAAAAAGAAGAGACAACGAGATGAAAATAGAGAGGAGATCACAAACCTCAGTGTTCCCTTGTTTTGTTTTTTGTTTGTTTGTTTGTTTGTTTGTTTTGGGTTTTTTTTTCTGTCTCTGTCTTTCACACCTCTCAAGCTGGCCTTTCTTATTCCCTTGCATGGACTCACTGTGAGTGGCCTCCAAAGTGCATGCAAGGCTCTGGGCATACAGCATGGCCTCCTCTGCATCCACTTCCTGGGCATGTGTCTTCTCACATCACTTCAGCTCCTGTGACACATAGACAAACCTACATCTGGTGCTCTAGCTCTGGATTCCACATTTGTTTCCACAGGTTGTTCTGAGATATTTCCTTATGTAAATATGCTTAGCTCAACTGGAAATCAAAATTGGAATTCATTTTCTGTCTGAAAATCTGATTTTTCTCCTACATCTGTTTCCTTCGGTACTTCTGTAGTCTCTTCTTCCTCCAGACTCAAACTTTCATGTCACCAGAGGCTGGGGGAGGTGCGAATGGAGAGTTGATGTTTTTGGTTTTGTTTTTTAATCATTGTTCAAGTACAGTTTTCTCCCTTTTACTCCCATTCCAGCCCGCCCACCCATCCTTCCCCACTTCCCTCCCATTACAACCCTCCCCCTAGTTTTTGTCCATGTGTCCTTTAACTTTGTTCCTGTAAACCCTTCCCCTGAAACTCCCTCTTCTCTCTCCTCTGGTCACTTTCAGCCTGTCCTCTATTTCAGTGTCTTTGACTATATTTTGTTTGTTTCTTTGTTCTGTTATTTAGGTTCCTGTTAAAGGTGAGATCATATGGTATTTGTCTTTCACTGCCTGGCTTATTTCACTTAACATAATGCTTTCCAGTTGCATCCATGATGTTGCAAAGGGTAGGAGGTCCTTCTTTCTTTCTGCTGCATAGAATTCCATTGTGTAAATGTACCATGGTTTTTTGATGCATCCATTTGCTGATGGGCACCTAGGTTACTTCCAGCACTTGGCTATTGTAAATTGTGCTGCTATGAACATTGGGGTGCAAAGGTTCTTTTGTAGGGAGTTGATGTTTTATGGGTATAGAGTTTTGGTTTGGCAAGATGAAAAGTTCTAGAGTTGGATGATGGTGATGGCTATACAGTAATGTGAATGTACTTAATGTCATTGGACTGTACACTTAAAATGGTTAAAATTGTAAATTGTATGTTATATATATTTTACCACAATTTTAAAAAAAAAAGCTTTCAAGTCATCTTCAGCTCACGGCTACTTTCCTCTCTCCTCCCCAGTTCATTTTGTTACCAGGTCATGCTGATTTTTCACTTAGTGGAGGCTCCTCAAATTTTCACATCCTCCAGTATCACCAGTGGAGCTTGTTATTAGTTCCCAAGCACCATTCTACTCTTTAGTCTGGGAGTAGGGCCTGGAATTTGCAGTTAAACAAGCCTGATGAACACAGACATTGACCACACCTGGAGAAATATTGCCTTTTGGTGTCTTTTGGCTTTGACCCTTTGTCTCCTTTCCACAACTTCTTCCCCATCCCAGCTGCCTCTCATCACCTCACACCTGTATTACAATAACAGCTGGCATGCCTTCAGCTATCCTTTCTCGGCTACAGTCCCTTCAGCTGTCAGGAACCATCTTCTGCAAATAGTTTTGGAATCACATCACTTCTCTGCTCAAAAGCCTACCATGGCTCCCTGAGACCTATTAGATCCTATCTCTACTCATTTGGCTGGGAGCCAGCCAAGTTGCCCCCCCTCGCCATTCTCCCTCTTTTTTTCCTTCCTTTTTCACTTTCATCCCTCCAGACTTATTAGCCATTTTAAATCTTATGTTACCCTCTCTGCTAGTTTGTGGTGGTCTCTTTTCTGCCCTCTCCTCCCCAGCCCCAGAATGCTTACCTAGTCTATGAAGAATTATAGAAACTGTTGAGGTTCTCCATCCTTTTCTTCCTCAATGCATTGTGTCCCCTCCCCCCAGTCCCACATCTTCCATTCTCTAGGTGCATGGCATGGGGCAAATTGTTTTACTTCTCTGTGCCTTGGTGTTCATTTTCTCATCTGTAAAATGGGGATCTTAATGGCATATCTTCATAGGATTGTATAGATTAAAAGAAGCAATAGATGTAAAGGGGCTTAGAATAGTGTCTGACACCAAGTAAGTGCCACATAAATGTTAGCTACCATTATAATTATTGTTATTATGGCCCTTTCCAGCCAGGTCCTCCCTGGAAACCACTTCTGTTTGGAATAGCTAACTGATGGAGTTCTCTATCAAACCTTGCCTGATCCAGGAGAGGTGGTTAAATATTAAGTATTTGGGTTCCAGCAAGCTTCTCTGCATGAGACAACTGAGGAACTGAGCTGTCTGCTTTAATTATGTCCATTAATTTTTAACCAACTAGCAGGAGACAAGTAGAGATTTGAAAGCAAAATTTTCCAGGATATGTAGGATGATGTTGAGATAACTTCAAAACACCCTAAGCAACAATGTACCTTCTTTTCTGTGGTCTTCCTAGAGTCCTTCTCCCCACACTCAAGGTTCTAACAGCCATGCTTCCTCATCTCACACCTTGGGTTTCTTCTCAGACCCCAACAGGGAACATCTTCTTTGGTGGTACTTCCTAGCCTGAGATCCTTGCACCTTGCACCTCAGTAGTCCTTGTATGTAAGTCATCTACCACTCACATTTGTTTTACTTTTCACATCCACCTCTGTGCTTTTGTGGCAAATACAATACACTCCTTTAAAAGCCCTCACTGGACTCACATTCATGGTTTGTCATTATGTGTTCTCTCTCTCTCTCTCAATAAATACCAAAAGTTCAATTACTATTGGGTTGGAGGAGTAGTTCTGAGGTTATTCTTGACATTAAAAATGGACCCTTGTGGTCACAAAGTCTGGGAACCACTGCCCCATGGGATATGTGGGCACTGTGGGAGTAGCACTGAACTCTTCGGCTCTTAGTTTTCTTGTCTGTCAAATGGAGGTAAATCTTAACTGCTTCTTTTTCTAAGGGCAGGAAACAAAATGTTCTGTGTTCGTGAGAAGAGGCATGGAGGGGTGCTCTTGTGATTCTTGTTGACATGCAAAGAGGGCTGCTGTGAGGATCAGATGAGATAATAGATAGGAGGGGCCAGGGAAAGGGAGCATGTCCAGGCAGGGGAACATTATTATTGCTGTTCCTCTTGTTCTTTTCCTTGTTCTGGGTCCAGCTGGACCAGCTGAGCTCAGAAACCGTGAAGTTCTTTCCAGGAGCAATGTGTTCTTTTGTCTTTCCCCACCTCTAGTTGTTTTTCTGTGGGATAAAAAAAAAAAAGAGAGAGAGAGATGATCCTATATGTGACTAACAGCCACAAAGTTCCTCTTATCTAGTCTAGGAACTGCTGTGGCCTCCTCAGTGTAAGTGTTTGTTTCTGTGTAGTTGGGGTTGCCTAGGAAACAAAGTTGTTCTCTTTTTCCCACTATGTGACTGTGGTCAAGTTTTTTCCCCTTTTCTTGTAGGGAAGGGCTTCATCAGCAGAGATGGCTGTGTGTTTGCTGGGACATCTTCTGAGGGTTTTTTGTTTTTTTAATCTTTTGGCTTGCTTGGTTGGAAATTGCATTTGGAAAGTCTACAGAAGAGCTAAAGAGTCAAAAAGTCCCTCAGCTCATCTTGAAAGGAGGGGTTGGAGTAAATGGGGACTAGGGAGAGTCAGTCCACTTTGGGGATGGCTGACTGGTCCAAAGTGTGTATTTATTTCAGCAGCTGTGAAATTTGCATGTCATGACCAAATTGTAGACAATGAAGTTGGCATCAAGAACAGATTAGGAATAGGGGGAAAGTGGGATTTGAGAGGCCACCAGGAAGGCATTTGAAACTTTCTGAAGAGGAATTTGTTGACTAGAATAGAACATACTAACATATAAGAGCTTTACAGTGAAGGAAACATGACATTTTGAATTTAGGAAATGATTGGTGCAAACAAAGGGCCAAAACCTCTCGGTATTTGAGGTTTGTGGTATAGGAAAATCAAAGAGTCTATTCAATTTCAAGTGACAAAGGAATAGGTACATATACTGTAGGAGGCTGAAATTGAATGGATCATTCAAATAGGGATGATAGCGTCTGCTGGAAACATGGTGGGCCTAGAACACAGCTCAGGGTCCTGGTTAGGGTGTGGTAGATACCAAATGCTCATTGATGGCCAATCAGAGAAATGGCAGGGCTCTGGATGCCAGAGACATGGGGCTGGGGAAAGAGTGATGGATAAGGATGAACTTCAAAGACAGACAGAGGAGGGAAGCTGTAGTCAAGATCTTTAGACTTGGTCCTGCCCATGTGACTCATGAGTTTTTGTGAGCAAACGTCCAGTATTGACAAGTGCAGCAGCAGAGGCTGAGAGAATCTTTCCTCAGGGGAGAGGGTTGGAGTTTTGACCACAACATGTATTCTGTGTTCTTTTCTAAGGTCCTCTTAGCTCCTTTTCCAAGGTCAAGGGTCTATGTGTATTGGTATTAGGTGAATGCACTAAGTGATCCTTATGTTTTAAGAAGGAAGAGGCTCACTCATGTTTATTTAGTTCCTCTCTTCTTGCTCACTACATGTATAACCTTCCTTTTTCATTTGGGCCTTTTTGGAGTGTCCTTCCTCCCGAGTCACTCCCTCAAGCTGAGGTTACGTATTAGTCACCTTGCCACTTGGTCTGAAAATGTCATCCAAAACCAGCAGTAGAACAGAGAGGGCTGGATGTGGGGTTGAGTACCAATTTGCTGTAATAGCTGTATGACTTTGGGCAAGTCACTTAAACTGGCTGAGTATCAGCTTCCTCACCAGTACAATGTGGGTATTGTGACAGTTATGCAGGATCATGGAGGAAGGATAGGCCTGCCACTAATGGGATGTTCATGAATGGTCAGTGAACCAGGAAAACAATGCTCTCAACCACATGAAGCACCCTTACCAACCACTCCATTTATACTCAGTCAGACACCAGGTTTATTTATAGAAAAAAAGAGCAAAGTTTATTGAAATTTTAAGCTACATTTGAGAAATTCAAATCCAAATCCAGGAGACATACATCAGGATGAGATGTCAGAAAGTGGAAAGTGTTCACTGCCACAGAACCTCCTAGAGACAAGTTCCCTGAGCACATCACCCAGGCATCACCAGGTCAAAGCCATTGCCTTGTTCATCCCTTGTCCACAAAAACAAACAAACAAACAAACAAACAAACAACCGCCCCAGCAAGCCAATCTTCAGTTGAAAGTTTTCCACAAACATGAAAAAAGTTTTTGAATAACAATGTGAAGTCCCAGCTAATCTTCTCTCAACCCCATTCTATGTAGTCAGCACCAGTGAATGGTGGGTTTGGCATTCAGAATAGGACCTCACATGTCCTCAGTGGATAGATGGGGCAAGGGCTGCAGCAGCAAGGCATCCATGGCTGCATTCAGAGGCTGGTACTCTCCCTGCCTTTACTTTTAGTCTTACTTAACCTAAAGGACAAACTGGATCAATCTGGTAAATGAACACAGTCAAAGAATTAGCCTTATGAGATAAAGGACTAGTCAGCACTCCCAAAGCTGGTTAAGCCCTTCAAAATGTAGGTGTATGTGTATATGTATACATCACTACAGTAAGATATAGATCTAGCCCTATGGGTATATATACGCACGTATGGCTATATAGAAAAACTATGCCATTACTAACCAAACAGAACTTTGTAGGTGGTCATCCCAAAGCTGTAATCCCACACTGGACTGTGTGCAAAGCCATGCATTATACCATATTAACCGACAGAAGGCTGATTTGGCTCAATCTCCCCCATCTGTGGCCCTGCCTTGGTGAGGCGGGGGATAAGAGAGAGGGTGGTCTCTGCTTAAAACACAAATGGCTTCCTCATAGGGACAGTCGTTGTCAGGTGAAGCTGTTAAAGATGTCCATGGAAATGAAAAGCAGACCCCCTTATACTTTCTGGACCAAACTGGCATCACATCTCAAACTACCTTTCTCCTCTGCCAGTCACAGCAAAGTTGCCTGGGCCCTGGGAATCCCCAGGGCATGGTGGCATTAGAGGCTCACTGGCTTGGGGTGACGAGGCCCCATGCAACTCAGCCTCCAAAGACCTGCTCTTTGTCAGGGGTCTGTCACTGGAGTGGACCCAGGTAGCCATGTCCTTGGGACATCTTTTGGCACCAGCTATGCTAGGTGTAAAGTTCTCCACGTGAGATGATGCTTGGGGAGCCAAAAACAAACTGGAAAGAACTAGGTAGAACAACTTTAGTGGCTCTGCCCACCCTGAGGACAGAGCCACTTACACTGCAGAACCATCAGGGGCCTCAGGTGATTGTGGCGTTTCAGGAGCTGGCTCTTCAGGGCTCAGACGGGACTGGAACTTCTCCAGCTGCTCTGGGCTGGCCAGGGTCTTCAAGAGGGTGTTCTCACGCTCGAGCTGGGAATTCTTCTCCACCAGTTCTCGAATCTGCTCCTTCAGGACCTCCACCTCCTCTCTCACAGCATACATCAGATGATTCTTCACCAGATCCTGTCACAGAGAAAACGACAACAAAGCCATTCATCAGCCATCAATGGCTCCTGTTCAGCACTTTCACCTTACCATCAAGGTGTCTGTGATGTCCCTCATGCCAATGACCTCCAACCTTCCCTCAGCAACCCCTCAGCACACTGGCTCTGCAGCCCTATTCCTCCTGCACTCTTCTTCGAAGCACCTAAATGCTTGCTCAGGAGAGCTGCACAATCAGGGCAACACCTGTACTGGGAGCCCAACTTTGAGCTGCACAGGATCCACCCTGCTAGTTCCTAATGACTTTCCAAGCTGGCTGCTTAGAATTTTAAGTGAGACTTTTGCTAATTGCTGGTGGACAGCTATATCCTCATTTCCACATAAGTTCCTGCTGCTGCCCTGGATCCCAGAGAAGACCTGCAATGCACCCCACACTGTTTTGTCTGCTTTACTCATCTTCACCAAGACAATACAATTAGCAATTTTGGAGTCTCCTCCTGTCCATATGGCCCATCACACTGAGTTGCAGCTGTCCTGAAGCCTGGCTTGACAAGACACTTGCCCTAGGGGAAAGTTACCTGATTGCTGCATCCTCTGATTTTGATGACTGCACTAGGGTCAGGGAACTGTGTCATTAGGCTCCAGGGCACAATTAAGTGTCGCTAACTGCTAGAAGACTTAAACCTCTGCAGCTATTATGGCTGTTCTGTGGAGTACAACCTCTACCTGGTGAAGGGAGAGGGAAGGGGTGGGACGCTTTGTTTCCTGTTCCCTCCCAACTCCTGACCCCAGCCCAGGCTCTGCAGAGGCACTGCAGTGCTGCTGCATCCAATGAGCTCTGGCCCCTGCCAAATGCAGGCTGCAGACAAATGAAAGTATCTGAGCTTACAGCTCTGTAACAGGCCTAGGAAGAAGCCAGAGGCTGCTGCAGAGCTCCAGGATGGGTGAGGAAAAAAGAAAGAAGAGGGCCCATAGAGGGTAGACTGGAAATGCCCTCAAAGGTGGCACTCTAATGGGACTTTACTTAAGGCCTACAAGGGGATAAAAAGCAGGGTTTCAGCTTCCAGAGGCTCTTGACTAATGGCTTTGCACTCACCCCCTAAGTCATGCGGAATAACATAGCAGCAGTTACAGTGGGGGATGGGAATGCTGCAGTGATGCCACTTACCATGGCCTGCTCAATCTTGTTGTCTATGGCCACCACACTGGCTCCGGAGGCACTGCCAAGACAAAAAAGCAAAGCAACCGTGTTACCCACTCCATTCCACTCTGAGTACTCAGCAGCTGTGGCCAAAGTCGTCCATCTACCCCAGCTCTTTTTCTGTCTGGCCTCCCATTTCCGGGCACTTTGTCCCTAGGTCCCTTCCTGGCCCCTGCAGAAAGCTGTACCTAGGCTGGCTCCCGGCCGCCACCACCCAGAGCTCAGCGTGCAGCGGTGCGTGGGTCCCACAGCGCATGGGCCAGCGTGGCCTGTTCGCTAGACTGGGCAACAAGCAAACAATGGGGCGAGTTGATCAGGGAATCTCCCACCACCAGCCCTTTGCGGCTCTGGCTCAGAAGATCCCCCGGTAAACCTACCGAACTATGAACCCAGCTAGGAATTCCTTCTGGTCCTGGAAGCTTCCAGTCAACTCCCCTGCAGCGCCAAGCACAGCCAGCTCCCTGCCCACCCCAGCCCGCCACCCCTCTGCTTCCTGCTGCCTCTGCCTGGGGCTGCTGCAGCTCCTTCCCACAGCGCAGGGGCCGCAGGGACGCTAGGACGGCGGATCCCAGTACGGCGGTGACTCCCCCTCTCCTCCTACACGTACCCTACTCCCGCCCCTTCCCAGGATGCTGCACCGCGGGGAACCTGGACTGGCCACGCGCGAGTCTCTCAGAGATCCCGCTGGCAGCTCAGCCTCGGCCAGCACCTCTCCGGAGCTTTGGTCAGTAGTTTACCTGTTGTCCAGCTTAACGGAAACCACATCTCCTCCAAGCAGGGAAGAGAAGAAGGAGATGTTGAAATTGTGCAGCTGGTAGACCGCCACCTCCATAGGAGTCTGATACATTTTGGTGTTCATGGCTGGGCTGCCGGGGAGCTCTGGCGTGCTTCGGGCCGGGCTGGGCAGTCTGGGAAGCCTAAGCAGGTGGCCGGGGCTGCTGACGCACTGCAGGGGGCTGGGATCTGTGCCTCCGACCCCGGGCTAGGAGGGGCAAAGGCTGCCGAGAGGACCCAAAGCCAGGCAAGTGCTCCGGACTTGAAGGAAAGTGACTCAAGGGGTGTCACCTTGTGTGTCACAAACTCAACAGCCGCCAGTCCAACCCAGACTCGGAGATATTTCGGCTCCTGCTTCTTTATATAGGAGGAGCCAACTGCATCACATGGCGTCAGGGGTCATGCAAATGAGTCCTGTACAGGGCTCTGTGGCCCAGTGAAACCACATCCGCTCCCTGAACCTGAGGCTGGGACTGTAAACAGTTCAGCACTTTCTTGTGCCAACTGGCATCTCAAAAGAGGGCTCTGGAGATTGGTAAAAACCAAACTGGAACTGATTTCTTAGAGAAATTAAAACAAATGCCATAACAAGAGATAGAGAGCATGCAGTAGAGGGCGGTGCTGGTTTTAAAAACTTTTCTTCAGGGGTCAGCCAGCACACTCCCATGGCTTTGCAATGCTGTCACACACCACACTAGCTGGACACTCACCCTCACCATGAGGAGCCTCACTTTCTTCCCATGGCTTGCCTTCTCAGTCTCTGTCCTGCACACATACTTTTATTCCTGCATACCCCCTCACTTGGCTAGTGGGCTCACTGACCTGCCCCAACTCCAGCACCCATACACTCAGCTCCTCCTTTGGATGCGCCTGTGTACTGACACATTCACAGGTCTGTGACATGCATGAGAAGCATTCACAGTTCTGAGCTAATCTGTGTATGCCAATGTATCTGTGCGGAGGAGAGAGCGTCTAGCAGCTCAGATGAGTAGAGAAACATGTACAGGGAGCAGCTGGGGGCCAGGAGGATAACAGAGGATGGGAGAGGAAACAGTAGGGGAGTGGGAATTGGAATCATCACAAGATGCCAAACCTTTTTCTCAGGTTTCTATACCCTACTCATCAAAGAAAATACATACAACATTATCCAGGATTTCATGTCCCTGTTTTAAAAACAAGATTCTGTTACTTTACTGTAAACAGCAAAAGGCAACAAAACTACAAAACGAGACTATATATATATTCCTGGGAGATACATATATATACCATCCCAGGAAAACACCCACCCTGTGATGGGTCTAAGCATACATAAGATTAGAGGGTACTTCTGGCACAAAAAAACTCCAGGTCACAAGGAAAATGAGGTTATTGTCTACTAAGAGTTATATATGTTCCCATCATACTATATTTTCATCTTTTCAGCCCCAAGCTTAAAACAAAGACGTCAGTGTCTTCAGGGTCTTTTCTCCAGCTCTTTCCACAAGGAAGCCACCTTGTGGACAGAGACAAAATTGCAGCCAAAAGGAGAAACCAGGACAGAACAGTGGAGAGAGGTGATGCAACTGAGGGTATTGTTTACACAAACTCAGGGCCATCAGGAGAACATTGGGTTCCACCATATATACAATAGTTTGGCTGAGGTTAGGGCCAGTACTCATGAATCAGTTTGTGATTCAGGCTGTGGCCCAAAGAAATACCTTAATGCAATGTTGCTATTGGAAAAGTACTGAGGTTCTCTTATCAGCAAAGGAGGTAATTATTATTTGCTTCAGGATATTTCTTCTAACCAGGTGCCTGGCACCAAAACCCTGGCCAAGGCCCCAGTGGAGCCCAGTCTGAAGGCCTTGATTTTTTCCCAGGCTTCCAGGGCAGTTATGCCACAAAACAGCCAATATTTTTCATTATGACATGGGGCTCCCATTAGACCCCACTGGTGGTAATATATGCACAAGGGCCACTCTGTTTGCAAAGAGCTGACAAACAGAATTATCCAAGAAAACCTACTACACTAGCCAAAGACGGTGTTTTTCTTCATCCCAGTTGAGGTAGGAGACAATCCCAATCTCAGGATATTATGTTATATTTAGGTTACAAGCAGTCTGAACATAAATCTTTACACTAAGACCCCTGTGTAGTAGACAGAACAAAGTCCAGACTATATTTATAGGTCAAGAACATTAGCTGAGAAAAAAACCTTCTTATATCAGGAGCTTAACTGATATTGAAATTCCCTGGTATATTAGCCTGCCTTCTGTACTACATAGAGCTTTCTTAATTCAGGAAGAGTCTGGGTTGACATTTCATCAGCTCGTAAATCTTTTCTAAACTAACTGTTACTACCCACCCCAAGGTTCCAACAGAGATGATGAAAAGAAAAAGGAAGAGATAAATAAGCTGGGTTGGCAGGAAAAAAAAACACCACCAGGAAAATAAGGCATAGCACTGAAGAAAAAAGTTTCTTTATTGGGGACCCTCTATATGGAGGTGGAGGTAGAGAAATCCATATAAGTTTGATAGCTAACCTATGTTTAAATTTTATGTTAATTATACTCCAATTAAAAATAAGTTGAGTTTGAGACCCACTGACAATAATAGCTACCATTAATACAGCATCATTGGCTATGGGGGAGACACTGTGCTGGCGACACCACAACCCTGCAGAGTTGGCACTGTCACCATCATTTTACAGATGAAGAAACTTAAGGTCTGAGAATTTACCTTGCCCAAGGTGTCACAGCTAGTAAATTGTAGTGCTGGGACTCCAGCCCAAGTCTTCCTGACCTAGAGGCCGAGTTTGTTCCTACTACACCTGTCTTATGTCGAAGGAATAGGATTGTTGAGTGAGTGATTCTAGGTAATTGGGGAATGGGTTGGAGATGCCAGGAAAATGGTAAAATGAAAGAAAGGGTGAGGGGGCAGGAGAGTGCCCCTGGGACTCCAGCAGCACTATTAGAGAGTGGTCCAGAGACTGACTTTGAGCTCTGTGACTACAGCCAGCTTTTCTGACACTCATAGCAGGAGAGAGCAGCATCAGGACAAGGAGATATCTAAAGTATCCAATTTTTTATAAGAGGGCTGTGCTCACCCATGTCATTTTGAAAGGCAGCCACACAACCCTCAAAGTTCTCACTGTCTGGGAAATTGAAGACATTAATCCAACTAGGTAGCTCCCAGAATGGAATATGCAGTTCTGGGGTATACAATATCCTGAATAAGGTTATGGAGTCTTTGAGTACTCCTCACAGTCCAGTCTGACCTTCAGTTCTCAGGGCCCCACAAACTGGAGCCCTTAATCAACTCCCTTTTTTCCTATTCCTGCTGTGCTCAGCTTTTCAGATAGTGAAGCTGACAACAACAACAAAAACCAAGCTCTTGTCAGGGATTTAGTTTAAAAAAAAAAAACTTTTGAAAGGATGTCCCAGGTTCATCCCACACTCAGTCAATCTCACATCCCCTCTACACCTCTGGTTTGCCAGCTGCCAGCTGAGTGACATCACTCCTTGCAATCCTCCCTTATCTAACAGTGGCTGGATCCCAGGATCCCAAGATCCCAGAGCTTGCTAAGGGAAGACAATGAACATAAATGTCCCCGTAGAAAGATTTTCAAACGAGAGCAGGTGTGGGGGAAAGAGAAATAAGAAGAACTTAAAATATTTTCTGCAGAATCCTCAGCATACCAGAAAATTCCTCTGCCCAGAATAACTGTGTCAGACCTTGCAGGGAGTGGAAGCTTGCCCTCTACAAGATATCTATGATCTGATCTAACTTTTCTGAATCAAATGCTGATCCATTAGGCTTTCAGAATCTTTCTGTCCTACATGGGCTTTGAAAGTAGACCCCAGGCAGGAAACAGTGGACTAGGAATATAATAGCCTAGCAACCTTATGTAAAAGTTCCCAACCCCCCTTTCTCTCATCCTACATTTGCAAGGTAGGCTGGACCCAGAGCCAGCACAGCAAGACCGCTCAGCTGATAAGCCATGTCCTCTGTTGGCTCTCAGTTCTAGCCCTACAGCCATGGGGTTCTGCAATGAAACAGACAAAGCTGACCCTCTCTTGAGGACAACCTTCTAGATGGAAGGAGGCATAATGAGGATGGGGACAAATTCCTCCATGTCAGCAGGCCCTGTAAGCCAACTTGTCCCCTTTGAGCTGGAAGAAGTGTCTCAGCATTCCCACTAATCTGTTCCACTTCAAAAGCCAGATTCTGTAGGACAAGAGCCTTTCCTACTTTGGGTTCCCACAGGGCAGTGGGATGGAGACTACACAGTGTGGGCTGCAGGACCATAGACAGGATCAGAGCAAGCCACCGAGGGGTGGGGAGCAGACTCAGGGTGGGTGCAGTAGGTTGGGGTGGTGATGAGGGGGAACATCTCACTTCCCTTTTTGTCACACTTAAAACATTGTGTACCACGCAGCCCAAAGGAAACTATTTATAAGCAAGTCTTCCTTATTTTCTACAGGGAATGTTCCACCCAAAGATTCAGCAAAGTTGCCAGCAAAACAGAGGATCTAGTGTCAGGAGAAGCAGAAAAAGACATGATGCAAGAGGTGCAGGACAAGCCACAAAGCAAAAACTGGGTTACAGCTGGAAAATGAAATCAAAAAGAATATTGATCATGGGAGCATTAGCACTGGTAATAAGACATGGAATGTCTGCAAAACGACCCTCCCCACTTACTCCTCTGCTGAGGCCCTCTTCAGGCTGAACCTCTGTCTACTAATTACTTACTTGTCCCTTTTTCTGAAGAGGCTAGAAGAATAAGGAGACTGAAATGTCATTCTTAAGTTTGTCCTTGATTCTCTCTTAACTTCTCTCTTCCCTTCTGGTTCCACTCCAGGGTGGAAGAGTATAGACAGCGAGGTTGCTGCCATTTACATTGTTACTATCACTCTGGCTTCATGTAAAACCCCCAAACTCTAGAAGGAGGGAAACAAGAAGGAAAGACAGTGACAGAGAAAGTGCCTTGTCCTCTGTGGATCATGTGAATGTCCCTGCATGGCCAAAGCCCAGAACCTCAACTTTGGGGGGTAGGAAAATGGGGAGAAGGATGAGACACATGCAGAAAGTGATGGTAGAAGACCAAGGAGAGTCCAGATGGAAATGGACACACTCTTTTGGAAAAGCAGCTCTAGCACCTGATTTGTGCCACACCCTGGCATTGAATGATAGTAGGAGCAATGAACTGTGCCTTTCAGCTCCCTCTAGGACAGGGTCCCATGTAAGTTTCACAAATAATCTTTGAGAGACACTAGCGATGACAGGTAGAACCAACTCAAATATTGACAAGGGTTCTACCCTACTCATACTCATTCAGAGAAGTCAAAAAGTACTCTTGTCAAATCACCTTCACCACCCCAACTTTTGTGGCTAACTATGGGTGGAAGCAGTTTGTCCTGGTATCTCAGCAAGACTGGAAGTATTGGCAATGTTATCCAGAAATGCAATTTAGCTCAGTGGATCTTAAATATCATGAACCTTGTGTCAATATTTATGCCTGTCTCTTTTCCCCTTATGTATTGTACCTGGAAAAATTTACCTCCATAATTTTTCCAAGCCCTCTCCTTTCTCATTTTTCATCCTCCTCACTACCCATCTACAAGTATGAAATAGATATTTCTGAAAAAGATATTGTAAAATTAACCACAGTAAGTGGAATCCCTTCCCCCTCCTGGCTCCCCACACTATTGCCATTATAATTCAATTCAATTCAATTCAATTCAATTCAATTCAATTCAATTCAATTCAATTCAATTCAAAGTTGCTTGAAAGCCTATCCAAAGTGCAAAGCACGTGTCAGGGAAATTTTCAAAAAACTGGTAGTGCAAGTCAACTGTGAAACTTCAGAAATCTCCCTACTATTATATCTCAGTGAAATGTTTGCTTCAGTAAAAGTCCTAGGACTTGGGGGTGCTTGCAAGGGTAGCTTGGGGTTTGGGAGGGCCAATACCTTTGCCACCCTTGGGCATCACTTCATTCTCAGAATTGGGCTTGCGTTTTTCCCCTCCAACCTGCCCTTTAGTCCACGCCCATCTAGATAGGGATAACACACAGCCATGAAGCTTGGAGTTGCTCTGGGACCTAAGGCTCTTTTGATATTGTGGCCAACAGTGCCTCTTTGATTCCCTTCCTTAACCCCTGGGATTTGTAAACCAAGGGAAAAAGGTCTTTGTTCTCTTAGTTGCCAGTTCCTTTCTTCTAAGAAGGAGGTCTATATTTAGTGGGGGAATCATCTCTACCTGCTAACCCCTTGGCCTTCCTTCTTTGGCCAGCTCCTCTCTATCTTACTCTTGTTTCATTTTGCTGTCCCAGACCAGCAAGCAGCTTCAGATAGGCAAACAATCCTCATCCTCATGGCCCACCCTCTGGGAATCCTGGCCTACTGCATCCTCCCCATGGCCTGGGAAATAAAGCAGCAAAAAAAAAATGGCCACTCCATGCTTATCTGCACCAGCCTTCCACTAGCCTATCTGGACCTCTTCCCATATTTTCTGCTTTCTGGAGCCATTCCAAGAGCCAAAATTCTAAGGTGTTTTTTTTCCTGGCAGTTGCCAAGGTTACTCTAAGTGGTGTGTGAAGGATTTGGGGCTATTGGCAGTGCTTGGAAGACAAGAAGCAGGAAGGACTTGTTGGGGATGTGAGGCCAGCAGACAAGGGGCCTGTGAAGAGGCCAGGGACTCTGAGGTGGTATACCTGATCCACTGTGGGCCCCCCTATAGAATGAGTGACCTTTGAAGTGGTACAGGTTCCCTGAGGAATGAAACCACAGTAATAATGCCAGTATTCTAGGAGCATGCACTCAGCTCTTAGGTCATGATGGGTAAGCAGTATTAGCCTCCCAGGGATGTCACAATGAGTGCCTGAGGCTCTTGCTTACCTCAAAGAAGAGCTATTCACCATGGGCTAATTTAAGGTAGCTCCTTGATCTTCTGTTGAGGGACTCTATCACTTGGAAAGAAGGGCTCTACAATTGCTAAGGGTTCCTGACTCTTCAGATGCACATCTTCACCTTGGGCTTCCTGGATGGGCAGAAGGCAGCCTAGCTGAGGGCAGTGGCGGTGGGGGGGTGTAGGGGACATACTACTCAAACATAAAAAAGGAGAGAAACAAGGCAACTCCTCCCTGGGCAGGGCCGCCATCCGTGGGAACAGAGCCAGGGAACTCAAAGGAGTGCTGGGAGGGGTTAAGGAAAGCCTCCCAGCCAGTTTGAGAATTGCTGACAAGGAATACACACACCTTATCAGGAAGAAAGAGAAGCATGGAAGCACACACACATTTATGCAAACACCCTCTAAGCTTTTCACAAAGTCTAATTCACAGAAATAGCAGGCAGAAAGGCAATTTTTTTTCTCTCTCTCATTGCCAGCTTCTGCATAATCCAAAAGGGGTAGTAAGGTGACAGGACTTGGCAAGTGGCAAGGCAGGACACTCTAGATAAGCCCATGAATATCAAAAGCCATGGTTTCTGCTCTCTCTGCCATCCAGGGCTGGCTGCATACTATGCAGGGGTCACAGGTGATAGGGTCTTAGGGAAAGCCTGAGTGGCAATCAGGTGGATACAAGGGGAACCAGCTTGCAGCCTTACACTATATGCCAGGAACAGGAAGCCCTGGTGCTGCCAGGTTCATAGTTTTCAAAGATGCCAATTACACATTAAAATGAAAGAGAAATAAAAACAAGTACCATTTGTGCACAATCAATCAGGTAAACACCTAACAAATGATTCCCACAGGTTCCTTGTGAGGACTTGTAACTTGAGTCAGTCCTGGCATGGATGCCATATGTGACTGGTTACCTGAGAAGTGTGATTTGAAGGTCACTAAGATAAATTCCTCTCAGTCCAAGCTGTTTGCCTGACTTATGACAGTAGTCACCATCCGAGGTTCTAATGGAGTTCTTTACACTTTGATGAACTATAATTTTTTTTTTTTACTAATGCAAAAGGCCCCGGGAAAGTGCTACATTCTGCAACTATCATTTACAAATACTTAAGTATAAATTAAATTATCATATTACCTTCAAGAGCAGTCAGTTCCCAAATAGCATTAGAAAACTACTGGACTCAGAGCAGGTAAACCTTGATGGTGGACTATGGCAGGGGAAGAAATGAGATTCTTAACATCAAGGTTGACTATGGGAGTATGTGGAAAATACAGATATCCTGGGTTTCAGCCTTAGAAATTCTAGTGGAATAGGTCTGTGGCTAGGGAAAGGTATTTTCAGGTGCTATGAATGCAGCTCTTTTGGCCTCAGTCCACGGAATTCCTTTAGGAAACCACTGGTATATAGGTGAAATCCAAGACAGGGTCCACCTGAAGAGCCCCAGTAGTTCCAGAGTCACCAAGACCCACTTTGGATGACAACCCATGATAGGGTTTAGCATATTCTGGGCCTAATGTCTTATCTATTCAGCCATCTCTTTTCTTATGACTTCTGAAAACTTGATCAGAACATGAATGAGAGCTGCTTTTAGAGCAAATATCTGAATCTACTTTGATTTATAAATCAATCTTTGGCATTTCCTCCTCTCTATTATGAGGAACAGATTGCTTCTAGGATGTTTCACAACTGTTAGTGGGAACTCTAGGCCTTAGAAGTTGGAACATGGGGGTGGGCATCACAGGTTGGGTAGGAAGAACCCAGGCAAGAGGAGACTGCCAGGGTGGGCTTGATTTTTCTCTAACAGCACAGTTTGGTCAATTAACCAGCCCTTCCTACTTTTTACAAATGGCAGTTTGCTTCCAGCCCTTGGCAGTCACTGCCCATCAAACATTGGTCCATTCAGAGGTTGCCTGGTGGGGTGTGACTCATTCCCCCTCAGGAGCCTACTGGAGCTGACTACAGAAACTTGCCAACATGCCCATCCCCACCCTCATCCAAACCTTGCTGTCCTCCTCACTACAATCTTCATCCCATCCCATGGCTTGTGATGTTTCCCTGGCCAGGAAGCCCCACTGCTTACAGACTCCCCTCTCCCAGGGGGAAAGCAGAAGGAAAATACACTGTTCTCTGTGGTACACATCCGGCCTGTGTTTTGTTATTTTATTTTATTTTTATGTTTAATTTATACTGCCTGCTAGGTTTGGGGCTTAAATAAACAAAGGCTATGGTTTCCCCAAGGCCTGGACTTCCTGGTTGCCTGTCAGCAACAGATTGACCTTTCTGACCTCTTCTCTTACTCTTTGAGACAAACAGTGTTAGGAGGGTTTGGAAGAGGAAGATATTTTGGGTCAAAAGCCTAGAAATTCTTAGTGCCACTTAAAATATAACCCTGCTTCTTAACAAAATCAATGTTAATTCCTGAAGCCACCCTACAAGTACAGACTTCTTTTAAAGGCCACAGCAAGACTGTAAGGGTAAAGCACAAAAAATAGAAAATTCAAAGTTATCTGCATTGATTTTTTGAAAAAATCTACTTGCAAACATCTTTGTGCCATAGAACAAAGACAGAAGGGTCCAGGTCTTCATAGGTAGAGCTGTGGTGCACAACAGCCTTAAAGGTCTATAGACTGGGTAGAACATGTTATGTCTGCCCGACAAAGGCTTCCTTCCAAAGCTCATACACCTTAAAAACATGAACAACAATGGCCCCTATGTCCTGGTATAGAGCTCTAATACCAAAGTAACAAATCCTGGTCAACAGTTCTGACATCCTGTTATTTGCTAAAACTAATACTGTGCAGTTTGTTGATGGAATTGCAGAAGAGCTAAAGTAAATATGGAAACTGAGGAATGGCCAAGTATAGGCAGTTACTAGTTCAATAGTTAAGAAGAAGTGAGTTTCATAGATACTGCTTGGATGTCTTGGACCAAGGAGCCTGAGCAGAGTTGGAAGATAATTCAGAAGCATCCATTTTATCACTAGGTGAACTCTCTCCAACAATGCACTGCTGCAATATTGGGCTTGGTAAATGGAGCTGATCTTGAGTCCTCAGATAGAAAGTACAGGACTACCTTGTTTTATTGTACTTCACAGATATTGCATTTTTTTGCAAATTGAAAGACTGTGGCAACTGGGCATTGGGCAAGTCTATGGCGCCCTTTGCCAACGGGCTAAGATCATTAGTATTTTTTAGCAATAAAGTATTTTTTAAGTAAGGTATATAATTGTTATTTTAGGCATAATGCTCTTGCACACTGACTACAATGTAGTATAAACACAACTTTTATATGCACTGAGAAACCAAAAAGTGTGACTTGCTTTATTGCAATACTCATTTTATTGCGGTGGTCTGGAACTGAAGCCACAATATCTCTGGGAGATGCCTGTAATGATAAGAATTGAGATGTACTCTCTTAGTGCATATTACAGGGTTAAGTACTCCCTGAGAAACGCAGCTCTACCACCCATTCTAAAGGAACTTGGTCAAATGGGAAGAAAATATGTTCTTTTTCCACCTTGGTCAGCTGCAGGAGCTGTGTAGGTCTGTAAACCCCCTATGCTGCCAGTTCCTCATTCATGAAATGGGACTGATGCTTCCCTCTCCAATATATACATCATACAAGGTGTATATGTTTATGGACACCAAAAAGTCTACAAATAGAGATGTCACTGTATTTTTCTGCATACTGATAACATCTTTGACAATGATATCTATCTACATATGTGTGTGCGTGTGTGCATGTGTGTGTCTGTGTATATGTGTATTTGCCTATGTGTCCAGATTTGTCAGGCATCCTGTAAGCAGCATAGCTGAGTTCTTTGGAGAGTAAGAAGGGATGTGTGAATGTTATGTGCTCCATGATGAATAAGGGCCCTGGTCCACAAACACTGCAGGCAAAATGGCTTACCAAATGAACAGCCCTGTCAATGCTATTTCAAAGTCTAGCACTGCTAATTTTCTGTCTAGTTCCAATTGTCATTTCTATGGTTACGCAACTTATTAATACTGCTTATGGGGAAGGGTTGGTTTGAGGGATTGATGTTAAAAAGGAATGACCATTTAAATTTAGTCTTTTGAAGGTCTTAGCAATTCTTCCCTGAACTTAAGACTATGCATAAAGTTTTGGTCTCGAGAGCCTCTCCAATGGCACAAGCAGTTAGTAATCAACAGGACCTCTAATCTTTCAAGTAGTACTGAAGGCACAGCCAGATAAGACCATTACCAAAAGTGGGCAGCACACAAATTCTTAGTGATCGTTGATGGGCTTCCTAGACAAGCTCTGCAGGAGCTTATCTTATTCACCACTGTACCCTCAGGGTTTGTGCCAGTGCCTGGCATACAGTCTCAATGTGGTAAATATGTGCTTAGTAAATAACTAAAAGGTATGGATGTGTTAGAACATTTGTAATAGTCCCTGTGAGGAAGCACTATAGGCAAATTTATGAATTCAACTTGTGTTAACACTTTAATTTGGGGATGATTATTATTGTCTGAGGGCAACTCTACAGTTAAAAACATGAAAGACTTGCCCTGGCCAGTGTGGCCCAATTGGTTGGAGCATCGTCCTGTAACTGAAGGGTTGCAGGTTTGATTCCCGGTCAGGGTGCATATAGAAGGCAAGTGATCCATGTTTCTCTCTTGCATCGATGCCCCCTCCATCTCTGTCTCTCTCTTGTTATCTCTCTAAAAGCAATGAAAAAATGTTCTCAGGTGGGGATTAAAAAAACATGAAAGACTGGTAAAAATCAAACATACTTGGGGAATCTAACACAAACATAAATTAATTAAATAAGAGGCCGCTAATGACCTGGAGCCATGGCCCAGCTTCTTCAATGAAAGGGTTCACCGGTGTGTGTGTGTGTGTGTGTGTGTGTGTGTGTGTGTGTGTGTGCGCACGCGCGCACACACACACGCGTGCTCTTGGTTCTCCACTAACACTAAGACTTTGGTCAGTTTCCATCTTTAGCTGGAGGCAGTTGAAAACAGGGCACCCATGCGGAGCAGTGGGGGTTGATGAAGCCCAGGAGCAGGGCAGCCAAGTCTCAGCTGGCAGCAACATCAAAGAGGGATTTCAGGCCAGCAGGGCTGATTCTGAGCAAGTGACAGCCATATAACTGGAATGGGGGAGGTGGGGACAAAAAACTGTCCTAACTAAAAATATTCTGATGCCCACCAAGATAAAGGGCATCCTCACCATTAATGTCACCCTTGGGCTTGAAGTCTTGAGGATCCTTGTTAAAATAAAAAGTCATTCTCAAAATGGGAACTGTTTAGTTTTTTTATCAAGGAAGAAACATGATGATCTGTTTGGTGTGGTCCAAATAGTGGGGGCTTCTGGGAGAAGTGACCCAGGCTGACTAAACAGAGACTGGTTGGGTGCTGCCTAGGACAGAGCTTCACAATGGATCTTAGTTACTTTCAGGGGACAAGCAAATGTGCCCAAATATTTCTGGACTTGCTGTCAAGAAACCAAACTGCCTTAGTGTCCAGGGGGTCTCATTCACTTGCTCATCAAATGGATGACTCCTCCTCAAGTTCTACTTACTCATTTATAAGTTGCCACAGGTAAGAACTTGACCCCCAGAAAGACCCTGTGACTGATAAGGGATTGGTGGATTCTCCTTTCCCAGGGTAATTTGTTTTTAACCAAGAGCCTTCTGTTAACTCACAGGAGTGAGTGTGTCTGAGTGGGGAAAATGCCAGCAAAAGGGATGGCTTCTTTGGTCATTTTCTGCCATTCTCTGTTGGCAGTTGTCTTCTCTGCCTGTGCACCAAGGCAGCCCTGGCGGCAGACACAATAGTCGCACCAGAGCTGGCTGGGACAGCCCTGGCCCCTTAGCACCCCTCCTTCTTACCCTTGTAAAACTTCGGTGCCTTAGAGCCCCATTTTAGCTTGACCAGGTGATGACCAACTGTCTACTACCAGGCAGAGCTGGGCCAATAGAAGGAGACTGGAGAGTAGGGTTGGACAGCCCCCACTGTCCCGGTGGCCATGTTGTGAGTCGGTGACAGCTGGGAGAGGAGTTAAAACCAGTTAGCCTGGGGCTCCCAGCCAGCAGTGTATTTTCATCTTCTTTTGACTGGGACTGCCCTCCCCTCTGTAAACACATCTATGTCAGGGAGAAGAAAATGTATAACAGCTTAAAATAGGTGGGTGGCATGCACCCCTCTCATGAATCACCGGTACAGGGAATACCCTGCAGATGGGCATTGTTTTAAGTAAACGTGACATATTGAAAACCTTGACTCAACAAGAGGACTGGGATGGACTGCTGTTTGGTCTTGACTTATCGCTGGCAGATCTCAAAGCCACATCTGGTCCCAATAATAATATCAATAGCTCCCATGTACCAATTACTGAGCAGGCACTGTGATAAGAGCATTATATACATTAGCATTTTGAACCTCATCAATAGTTGTATAGCTGATGGCAGGAGTTGCTATCATATTATCATTAGGCCCATCACGGGCTGGCAACATTTTTTCATTGCTTTTATGAAGAAACTGAGGCTCAGAGAGGTTAAGTGAATTGTTTGGGGTCACCTAGCTAGTAAGTGGCAGAGGCCAGATGTGAACCTCTGGTGTGTGATTCTAAAGCTCCAGGTTTTTTTAGTTGGACATTTCACTTAGTTTTGAGGAAATTTCCAGGTAGAGCTACATTCTAGACACAAATGTTCCTTCCCATTGAACTCCCTTTCTCATGCCTTCAGGGGAATTGGAAACAGACCTTTAACAGGGTCAGGGTGGAGAAACCCTCCAGTGGGGGCTGGAGGGTTCTTCCCATTTACTAAAGGATTCCCACTGCAGTTCCCTGGAGAGGATCACTCCCTCTAGCTTTCCAGGATGGGACAGAGCTACATTTCAATTCAGGGGCTGGCGAACTGTTTAAAGGCAACTGCTTGACCAGACTTAGGGAAGGCCCCTCAGAAATCTAATTACTTAGTCACCAGGCTGTGGAAGAGACAAAAGACTCAGTATAATCCAGTATAAGGAAAGACCAAATGTAAACATGTATTTTGAAATGAAATGTCACTGATCACTGTATAGGTGCAGGGTTGGCCAGAAGGCTAAACTGTGAAATAGGAGTCTGTCTTCAGAACCTTCCTGCTTCCTTTTCAGGTACCTTCCTCCTGCCTTTCCCCTCAGGCAACCTGTGTCTTCCTGCCACTTTGAGTTACATGGGCCCCTCACTACCATTTGGAGGGCAGCCTGTCCTTCCCAGCCATGCCTCCTTTAAGGGGACTCCCAGTCTCCCTCCTGCAAATCAACCATACCTGGCCTTCGGGCTAATCCTTAAGGACAAATCAGAGAAATGTGTTTGTGTAAATGGCAGGTAATGGCTTAATAGATTTTGCTCAGTTAAATCACAGGTTCTTTAACCCAAAGAGTTCAGCCAGTAGTATAATTTTAGGTATGGGGGTGGGAGAGAACAAGCTGAGGTGGGGGCAATAGTGGAAGAGGGGAGATTGTTTATCAGTGATCTTCCAATCTTGCCAAATAGGCCAGGTGCTACTCTGACTGGACCTAAGTCTGGCTCTACATAGAAGATAAATACTATGCCCTTACACTTGTGCTGCATTCTTTCCAGAACATAGTGGAAAACACAGTGGAATAGTAATCAGGAGGCCTGGGTTCTGGTCTGGTTTTGCCTGTGGCTACTAGAACAACCTTGGAAAAGTATTGTATCCATTATGGGCCTCAGTTTCTCCTAAATGTAAAATGAGATGATCAGGGCTGCAAATTTATATTTATTTGGGTGCTTATTTGATGACTGATACTCCTATTTATACTTGGAGCTCTATGAAGTTACATACCAAGGGCCTACAATAGTATCTGATACATAGTTAGTGTTCAACAGATGTAATAATTGAATGAATGAATGACAAAAGTGTCTTCTAAGGTTGCTGCTAGCCCCAAAAGTCCAAGCCTTCATCTTCTCAGATGTAGCTATTTACAGTTGTGCCTCTGAGTGAAGAGGCCCAGGCCAAGGGCTGAGTGAGGCCTTCAGGCCCTTGCCCTCAGGACCATCCTAGAGGGATAGCCTCTGGGACCAAATGCAGCAGGCAAGAATTTTCACGGAGGACCAGAAGGCTTGAGGATACTGTATGAGGGTGGCGAGGGCTGTAGGAGGGCAGAGTAGTCAGGAAGAGTCCAGAAAGTAACTTTTATACGGCTTTCTGAAAAATGGGAAGCCAAGATATAAGACCTGATGGGTGTCTGGGCTGAGGTAGCAAAAGTGCTGAGTTGCATTGTGGCTCAAGGTCACAGGCTGGAATGGGGCCCAGAGCTTTCAAGCCTCAGCTCACCCCCTTGGGACTGGGTCCTGGCTCCAGGCCCGATCCCTGAATAGCTTCCACACCCCTGCCCATCCTTGTACAATTCCAGCTTCTTAGGCCAACCTGCTTCCTCAATCTACTGACCACAGCTGCCCTCCCCCCACTACATGGAAGTCCTCCCCCAGTCTTCCTCCAGGGACTCCCAGTGCACTTACCCATTAGGCCTGCCTCTGGACATACTTGCCCCCCTTCTCAGTGTCGCCAGCATTTACACCCTGATGCAACTTTTCTTCTTACACAAAAGGGGAAGGTTTGTTAGTGCTGCTTCCCCTCCCCTCCAACACACCCCCAATCTTCCCTAACTCCACTCCAGCCCTCTCCCAGGGACACTCTAAGGTGCTGAGATATTCTCCTGTGCCCTGACTCTTTCCTCCACATGTTAACATGGGCCACAGTTTCAATCCAAAAGAATGAGTCCGTAAGAGTGCAATTTCAAGTATTAGTGACCTGAGAGGAAAGAGATGTATATATGGGGCAGGGGTCCTTTCCAGAATTCCTGAGATAACACTGTGGAGATTGTTATCTCCATTCTCTGGATGCTCATTAGGCCAATTCTGTCCTCGTTGCCCTGAGAGTAGAGAGACATAAGTTCTGGTCACATCTCTGCCATTAAAACTATCTGTCTGACTTTAGGCAAGTCACTTAATCTCTCTGAGTCTCAGCTTCTTCATCTGTCAAATGGGAATATTTACCCCATGCCCTATCCACCTTGACAGGGCTGTTATGAAAATTAAGAGACCGTGTGTAGGTGTGTGTATATATAAGAGAAGGGGGAGAGACAGAGAGACAGAGACAGAGACAGAGAGAGAGAGAGAGAGAGAGAGAGCGCAAGCTCGCCAGCACTAGCATGAACACACTTTCTAAATGGATAGATCTTGGACAAGTATCAGGAATTATTATGTCTTTCTCCTGCTATGCTTGAAGGACTCATTCAGGTTACATGGTAGAGTCCTCTTCACAAAAAAATGTCAGTGTGCCTTTGGCCTGCCCTTCTTCCTTTCTCCCATCCTATATCTCTTCTCCAGTGCTTGTCCTTAGCCAGATTTGGTCTCTGCTGTACCTCCACCCTGCTTTAAGAACATCTCCTGCCCTGTCTTTGTCACCCATCCTATCACCCTCAGGCCTTCCTTCATCATCCAAGGGTCTTTTGCCACACTCTCTGGGGCCACTGGCATGCCAAATGACCCCAATTTCCTGGCCCTGACCTTAGCCAGTCCCCATGGAAGCTGTTAAGAAGAAGGACTCTGGAGAGTGGAAGGGGGTAATGACTGAACTGACAGTTTGCCACAGAGGCTGAACACAATGTGGAACACCCAGCATGTGCTCAAGAAACACGCCACTGTTTGATTACATGTGCTTGGGGAAATTTGGGGGTGGAGTCTACTTTGGGGCCCATGAAATCGTGCCAGATAAGCAATTGCCTGCTTGATGTCTGCATTGGTCAGGTCCCACCCATTTGCTTTTCCCACCCATCTTTTTCTTTTCCTCACAACCCAGAGAAAAGGCTAGGTTCTTTCATCTCCAGGACCTGCATACTACAATGTGATTTCAGGCCTCCCTGGCCAAGTGCCATGGAGTTTCTCTGGTGTCTCCACATTTCTCCCTGGAACAAGAGGCTGAGAGCAGTTTGGGGCATCCTCTGAATTTCCCAGCATAAGTAATCAGCTCCATCTGAAGGTCTACAGCCAAGAGTATTTTCACTGAGGAAATGTGTTTCCTTCAGCAGAATTAGGGCCCCTGAGCTTTTCCTAGGGGCTACAGAATGATGCTCACCATGGGTCAGCACAGGTGTAATAGCTGTACTCCTATACTAGGTGATTGCCCTTCTCTTGGCTGTAATGTACTTTGGTCTAGCAAATACTCTAGAGAAGCTTTCTCCAAATTTGTGGGGGCAAAGCCCTGATATCATCTGAGTGCTCCCTCAGGGCTTCAGTTCAACCATTCTCCCCAAAGGAATAGATTAGAGGCAAAAGGTGACCTTGCTAGGCCTTGCCAGGGAACTGGTCACAGGACAATGCATGGCCCCCTTTTGTTGGCCTCCACTACCTGTCTCCCTCCCTCTCTCCCTTTCTGGGGTCCCATGTCAGCAGGCAGGTTGAGAGGAAGTGGGACTCTGTGGAGGAGCCACCTGAGAAAGTTGGTCCCATAATAGAGGTGACAAAAGGTGGTCTCAGAGACCCAAGGCTTAGCAGCTTAAGTGGTGGTAGAATTCTCAGGTGAGTAAAGGAAGAGATAAGTTGATAGTGCAGAGTGTAGGTCTTCAGTGGGTGTGGGAGGTTGGTAACAAAGATCACAAAGTCTCACATTTGTTAAACCAATAAAGGTAGAAATAATGATGATAGCTGCTATTTATTGGAAGTTTATTATGCTCCAAGCACTGGGCCAAGGACTTTTTCACACATTATTTCAATTATTCCTCACAACCCTATGTAATTTTTTTTTGGTTTGTTTTACAAATGACAAATGAAGAAATAGAAGCTCAGGAAGTTGGTGACTAACCCAAGGTCATACAGATGGAGCTGAGATTTGAGAATGAGTTGATTTTAGAACCCACATTCTTCATACCTACCCAACCCTCACTCCCCCTTCCCCAAGCATGGGCCCTGGGCCAAATGGTCCACAACCTTGAAAGGCTGAACCTTCTAGCAAAGTTCAGCCTCCCAAGGCCCTAAGAGCCTCAGCTACTTGGAATTGGTTCCTCTTCACTCAGTTTTTTCCCTTAAAAGTCCAATAATTCCAACCAGGGCTTTGTTTATGAGCACACAACAGAGAAGGCAGGAGTCACCAAAAGAACTAGGCTCTGAATCACGAGAGAGACCAACTTTTGCTCCTGGTCCTGCCATGAGATTGTTATGTGACTCCAGGCAAGTTGACTCCCCTCTCAGGGTCTTAGTTTCTACACCTGACCAAAGTCAATCTCTGGGTTTGGGCAGGGATCAGTGATATCTAAAATTCAAGAGTATCAAATACTTAAGGATGGGCTCCTGATCACCCTCTCCTCTGTGGAAGAAGGCCTGCCAATTTAAGAGTGTCCCAGTTCTCCACCTTCCACTCTGGGCTTAGCTTTTGGTGAGATTGCTGTAGTACTCAGCACCACACTCAGCATCTGGTCTGAGATCCACTCAAGACCACGGTGCCAGAAGTTAGATCCTATTGGCAGGACCTCTAACCAAGCTCTCTCTCACTGAACATGCTTCAGTGTTCCTTCAAATCATTCCTCTGAGATGACCTTGTCTTGCCTTTTTCTTCCTCTTCTCCTTCCTCTCCTTTACTCCCACCCCATCCCCATGCAATCCACTATTGCTCTGGGAACACCACACTTCTTTTCTACTGGCAGATGTGTCTGATCCACACCAGCTGACTTCCTCCTTGAATGCAAAATTCTTCCCTTTGGTCTACTGGCATCTTCTGGCCTCTTTTTTGCTGTGTTTTGTTTTCCAACATAATCAGAGAGATGGTAGCAACTTTGAAGATCAATTAGTTCAATTTTTTGTGTGTGGTTAAGGAAACTAATTTGGATAGAGCAAATGACTTGCCCACAGTTACACAGCCAGGTAGGGCCAGAGCTAATATTCCATACAGGTCTGATTCTGGAGCTGCTGCTTCTTTACTCTCTTCCCTTGGCCTTTAGGTAAGGTCTTAACCTATCAGCCACCATCATAACCTGCCCCTTCTCCAAATGCACCTATTGTCGGTGTCACACTACTGAGCACTGATTGTGTGTGTACCTATGGTTCCCAACAAGAAAAATAATCTGCGGGGGGGGGGGGGCTAGGGAGCTAACTCATTCCTCCCACTTGAATGAGGTACAAAGAGGGGAAGTAACCTGCCTAAGGTCAGACAGCTCATTAACGGTAAACTTTGGAACAGGATCTAGGGCTCTGAGTCTGCAGTCTGGGCCACTTCCACTCCACCATGATGCAGCACACCGTTTTCTCTCCCATTTCCCACTTCTGCACTGTACTGGAGTGTTATATTCTTGCTCCTTCCTCTATTCTTTATATTCTTCTCCTCCCTCCTAACTTCTGCATTTTTTACAAACCTACTGGAAGGGACCTCAAGGATCATTTATTTCTACATATCACTAAACAGATGAAGTCAGACAGCTAATTAGTGGTCTACCTGTAATACAAACCCAAGTCACCAACTCAGAGTTCAATGCTCTTTCAACCACCTTCTTCCTGTCTGAGCTTGATGTCTAGAGTCCTTCTAATTTGGAAATCACCCCCTCCCCTGCCATCCAGGTCCAGCAGGAACTGAGAGAGCTTGGGCCTAGGGTCATACAGTATCCCTAGGGAAAAGTGGAAGGAATAGAAACCTGTAACCACCCACATCCTCCCATGTTCCACTTCAGGAGGCCCCTCCCTGGTCTTGTTGAGAGTGGTGACTATCAAGTATATATGGAGATAAATCCATAGCTTCTTGGATTCTCAGCTCATGGCCTAGACAGTGGTGTCAAAGCCTGAGCCAGATGTAAAACGAGGTCAGCTCAATGCCCTCTCAATGGAAAAATCTTGTAAAATCAATAGCACTTACAATGTCAAAAGACCCAAAGACATTTCTTCTGTTTGTTCCCCACCCCACCCCGCAGGCCACTCTTTCTCACTCACTCTGCTGTGAAGGCATAGACAACACAGGAATCTGGCAAGCAAAGCTACAAAGGTTGGACCATGGCTCCCAGAGCCCTTGAACTAAAGGGAGAGAGGAGGCTTGTTGAGGTATGAGTGACTTCAGAAGACCTCAGCGAAAGCCCTCCTGGCTCCCTCAGGAAAATGCTAATCAGATTCAAGGCCCTCCCTCTCACCTAGAACCTGGCTGGAAATAACGAGAAGCCCCCCAAGTTCCAGTAGGAATCCTAGAAGCTCAGTCCTGCCCTAGCTTTGCCACAGGGCCTTCACTAAGGAAGAGAACAACTAAAAACCAATTAGACACCACCATGGGGCCTTCCTGTACTGGGAAGTGTCTGAGGCCCTCAGACTAAAGTGTATGTTGGCCATTTTCCCAGACATCCTTCTCCTACCCCTCAGTGGGTGTGTCGCACCTTCCCTCTATGCACATAAAGGGAGGCTGCCCCATGTTGTTTTTTGCAGGGTCACATATGGGCTTCTTCCTTCTGTCCCTGAACTGGTCTTACAGCAGAGGCTAACATTTCTACCATTAAATGCAATATTTTATATGAAAGTATGGTGAATTTATTCTAGCCTGAATTTATTTGAACAAATATCTATTGAGCACCTACTGTGTCAGACACTGGTAGCTTCTATCAACTGTGTTTTGTATTATTGAAGACTGTTGTACCTTCTAAGTCTTCACTGACCCTGTAGGGAAACAAACAGCTGAATTCTTTCTACCAAGGAGAGGATGCTCAGGGATGAGATATGAAGGCAGGCCCTGAAAGTAAACGTGGGCCTTGGTGTGGGTCTCTGGGCACCAAGGGATCATGAGGTATGTTTGTCTATAGTGGTGAGTTTGGAAATGCCTCTTCCATACAAGCTCTTAGGAACAGGGACAAACATCACACTCCAGAGAAGTTGTCCTGGGAGGTCATAAGAGGCGGAAGTGAGGACAATCAAAGAGCTTTTCCCAGTTAAGGGCTTTTCCCTGTTGGCTTACCAAGAAGGGCAAAGGACAGGACATTTTGGAAGAAATGGTTCTCTTTTTTCTAATATGTCCCCTGGGTACCTTTGCTTGTCAAGATATATCTCAAGCATTTAAAGGCAATTGGGTAGCTCTTCAGTAGAAAGTGTTTATGGTTAAACACTCCGCCCCACCTCCCAAGGGCATGAAGTAGATTTTGTAGCTCTTCTTTTCCTAGGCAAGGTCTTGGCATTGTGCCTGCTCCCCCAACCCTGCCCTCTGGGTGATCTTGCTCAAGGACGCCAAGGGAGTTGGTGGCAGGGGCTGGGAGTGGAGCCCAGGTTTCTTGGATCCTGGCCTGGCACTCTTGCCACCAAACCCCACCATTTCTCCCTTTCCCTTCTTGCCCTTGAGCTATGTCTGTACCTTGTGGAGGCACATGCCCTGAACTCCACTAGCTTTCACTGGGCAAGATGTTTCTGTACAACACCAGTTGGTAGTTCAGTCATGTGGGGCATAGGAAATCTGGCTGTCTTGCCTGAGGGGGGGAGGTGGAGATCAGGCCACTTTGCTGGTCTGAGACCTGCAGAGATGGGTCCCTAAGGCATTTTTTTTGCCAGAGGCCCTAACTGTAACCCCTAAGCTTGGCATCTGACAGCTAAGGCAGGTCACTGTGGGGCCTCTACTACTAGGCTTGTTGCTATGACATATGGTTCTACAAGTGCTGAGCCGCACTGTTGGGGCCGGATACAAATGGCACGAAGCAGGGTCTAGCTGTGAGCCAATTGGCTGGCTGACATTTCAGGATCCAAAGAGCTTGTGTGTACTGGACAAGCTGTTTATTGTGATCTTGGCACTGCCTGGCCCTTCAGACAGCAACAAATACTCCCAAACTGGGAAAGGAGAGGAAATAAGGAATCAACCATAGCCAAAGAAGACATGGAATCTCTTCCCTCACACCATTTGCTCCCTGCAGCTGACATGCTGTTGGTTCCAACCATAGGAAGTGCCCCCATGAGGGAACTGGAGGGGGCAAGCCCCACAAACCTCCATTTGTGAAGTCCCGGATCACAAATTATCTATATGCCCATGTCACCATCCTTCTGATTGCCAAGCTGTCAGAGATGGCTGTTGGTGAGAGATGGTCAAGCAGTTGGTATTTGGATGAACAGTGAGAGATCTTGATGTCACAAGCCTTAAGCATGCACAGGGACTGGTACTCCAAAACTGCAGGCCGTAGACATACACAGACACACACACAGGAAGATGGTCATCAACAGACCATGATAAAAATGGTCCTTTTTGGGTTTGCAGGAACAAAGTTAAAAGACACATGGATAAAACTAGGGGGAGGGTGGTAACGGGAGGGAAGATGGGAGGGGGATGGGTGGGCTTGATTGGGAGTAAAGGGGAGAAAAATGTACTTAAACAATCATTAAAATAAAAAAAATAAAAAAAATGTATCATAAAATTCTAAAAAAAAAAAAAAAGAGTCATAGCCATATTACTGACCACTAGCTGCTCTCTGTAAATAAGTTAATACGTGGACTTATATTCAAGCACAATATCTTTTATTCATGGAGCAAAACCAGACTTTCTGCCCAGCCAGTTGGTATTTAAGGAGTGTTAACCCAACTGTGCTTTTGTCTACACCATTTAACTCCCCAAAGAACCAGTAATAAAAAAGAAAAATAAGCAAAAAAAAAAATGGTCCTTTTTTTCCAGTCCTGGCCTGGTCCCTTCAGATACACTTAGGGTTGGCAACATGCTGGAGAAAATGTGGCATGGGCATGTGTGTTAGGGTGGGGTGGACAGGGGAGACAAAAGGATCCCAAATGAAGGAAGCCAGAGTTCAGAGAAGTTGTGGGGAAGGTAGAGCTTCCCAGAAGATATTCGGCCTCATTTGTGCCCAGGGGCAGGTCTGATCAGTCTTATGGCTTGAGAAGAAGTGTTATTAGGAGCGAGTGAATCAGAAATAGAGGGTTGAACTCTTGTCTCAGGCTCCTGACTTCCACACCTTGTTCTACCCAAGATTGTAGCTGCCAGGGCTGGGCAAATGGAATGGCTGAAATGTCTTCTGAGCGTCCTGGTCAGCACCTCTGGCTTGTCTGTGGTTTAGCATGCAGTCAGTCCTATCAGCTCTGCTGTGCATGATAAATACCTTCAACACACACATGCACGCATATACACTACAGCAATATTGAACACCAGTTTACATTCGTTGAGTGCGTACTTTACATCAGGTACAGTTCAAAGCACTTCATGTATAATTTATATATTATCTCAATTAACTTTCCCCAATGTGCTCATTATCTTACAAAGCTCCTGTGACTGAGTATATGAACATGTCTATCTGTACAAAAAGCCTCAGGGAAGGAAGAAAGAGGGGGTAAGATGGAAGATACAAGAGCTTAGCCTTGAAAGAACCATGATGGTGGCAGAGGTTTTACAAGAGGGATTATGGGTAGCATAATGCCCACCAGGTGTCAGAAGCTAAGATTACCTCACTTTGTAGCTTCACTCCTGTTGGTAACCCTACAACCAAACCCCTCAGCATGGTGCCTGCTCACTGGTAAAGAATGAATAAGTCCAACATGGCATCCTTAGGGAGTACACAGACCAAGTTGCTGCCTCCCACTTGATAAGACCCAAGTTTTAAAGTGACTTCCCCAGAGGTCAGGTCACCAGATATTACTTAACCTCCCAGCATATGGCAGGCATTGACAGTATAGAGATGAACCCAGTAGGAATCCTGCCTTTGAGATGTGGCTAGGTTGGCAGAGGAAATGTTAGATTTGTCTTGAGTCATTCCAGGTGTTCACTGGGGTGAGGGGTACAGGCTGTGTACAGTAAAGGAACAAAACAAAGCTCCTGGGCCTCCCCAAGGACAGGGTTGCTGCCTTCTGTTCTACTTACAGAACTAGGCAGTCTTGCTGGCACCACTCTTCATTGGGTTGCTTCTACAAATACAGCTTGAAGCTCCCTTTCAGGGCTGTGTTTGCCACTTTGGCTGGCAAACTGAGAGCCTGAAATGGGTGAGGGCTTAGGAGAAGGGGTGAAGCCACAGGAGGTTACCTTCATTCTCTCTGTTCTTAGCATCTGCCATGGGCACCACCACCACCAGGAAAGGGAGAATCCCCTTCTTCAGAGCTCTCCCCCACCTGCACATCCTCTTCTTCTTCCCTGGGAAGCCCAAGGCTTAAAGAAATGATTCTAAGTAATTAAGTAATTAATGAATCTGGATGGCAAAGTTGCTGAGGTTGCTGGAAAACACCTTGTTGTCACCAACCCACAGAGCCCAGCCAGGCACTGCCTCCCACCATGGGCAAAAGGAGAAGGCAACAAAGGGACTACTTGACTATCTCCCCAAAGCTCCAGATGCATCAGAAGTGTCCACCACCCAGCAGCCCCTTGCCCAATTCCAGGAGACCCATGTCTGGACAGCACATCTCCTCACAAAGACAGCCTCCCCCACTCCAGCTGGAGCTTCATTTGCTTAGTTCCTCAGTGTCAAGCATATTCTCTGTGGTCCAAGGAAGACTGTCTGTGGGCTCTCCCAATGCAAAGTGCAAGACTATAGGAGATGGATGGATGGTGATAGGAGAAGGGAGGGGAGAGAAAAGGAGAAGGAGACTGAGAGGCACACACAGCTGGCAGGAGCCCATCTCCAGCTGTTGGGCGGGCTGTTTCCTTTGATAAAGCACTTGGCAGTACTCCCAGTTCTGTAGTTTCTGGCCTGCAAAAGCACACCCGAAGCACGAAGCACAAACCTGCCTGTGGGAGGACTTTAGCCTTCCTTTGTTTTCTTTCTTTCTTTCTTTCCTTTTTTTAAGGCTTTAAAAAATACGTCCCCCCTCCCAAAAAAACTTGTCCCTCCCCTACACTTGGGCCAAGTGAAGTTGTATCAACAGGCGATATGGGCTGGGCCACTGGGGTTTCATCACAGAAATTCAGTGGCACAGGGCCACACTTGAGGGTTCAGGATGGGCGTGCAGTGAGGCCTCGGCACACATGTTTGTGTGTGTGTGTGTGTGTGTGTGTGTGTGAATGAGAGGGAGAGGGAGAGACAGAGAATATGTGTTTGTGTTTGTCTGAGAAGCTGTGCTTGTTGTGGCTGATACTACCTTCTGTGTGGCACATCATTATTCTTCTCCCCGCCTAGGCTCCTTCCAGCTCACTAATGTTTCCCAGGAAAGGACTAGGTAATAGGGGTAGTACCAGGATCAAGTGGTCATACAGAACAAGCCTTCCTCCAACTCTTGGTCCTGTGGCTTCATGGAAGACTGCTTCCTCCCTCCCTGGTGAAACAAGAAGCCTGGCTTGAAGTTCTCCAAGCTCCCTTCGAGGAACTAGAACATGATGTGTCACAGAGCCCCTTCACTCTCATCTCCCCCAGGCTCATTTACAGCTTAATGGCGAATGGCCCAAGGCCCACAGTTTGACCAACCCCCGAGGGCCTCTGTTACTCCCAGTTTCCCAGATTCCCAAGGGGAACTTGATCTGACCCAGGGGCTTGCATAGGCTCTTCAAATCATTCCCAGAAGTCCCCACTCAGGAGCCCCAAGCACAGTACCCACTCCCACCCCAACCAGCCCCAAGGTGCCCAGGGTCTGGAGTCTCAGAGGAGCCCTTTCAGAGTTAGTTCACCTGGCTGCCACCAAGGGGAGGGACCCTGCCCAGTCAGGCAGGAGACTGGCTCCAGCAGGAGTGAGAGAAATTCCTCCAAAACCTGAGGGGGAGGCAGCTGTCCTGTCTGGAACAGCGCAGGATGGCCATGAACCACTGACCCTCCACCTTGCAATGCTCACAGCTCAAACCAGAGTGGCTGCTGGCCTTTAGTGATGGAAGAGAGCAGTTGGGAAGAAGCAAACATAATACAAAAACAAACACAGCCTGGGAACTTTGTACCAGCTTCCAAACTGAAAGTCCTCAAATGTCCCTCCCAAAATTGCTTACTTAGGAAAAAAGGGAGGACACTAGACTCAAGGATGGCAAAGCCAGAAGACATTTAGTCCAACCATTTCGTCTTACATTTGGGGAAACTGAGGCCCAGAGTAAGGCAGAGACTTCTGCTTGTTAGCAGAAAAGCTGGCCTTAAAAGTCAGGGTGCTATCCCAAAGATTTCTGGGTCCTAACCACTGTGGAAAGAAGATATACAAGCCCTCGCTGGCGTAGCTCAGTGGATTGAGTGCGGGCTGTGAACCAAAGTATTGCAGGTTCGATTCCCAGTCAGGGCACATGCCTGGGTTGCAGGCCACGGCCCCCAGCAACTGCACATTTGATGTTTCTCTCTCTCTCTTTCTCCCTCCCTTCCCTCTCTAAAAATAAATAAATAAAAATCTTTTAAAAAAGATATACAAACTTGAGGCCCAAGCAGGAATTTGGGGACCCGGAAGCTGCAAGGTGAAATAGGCAGTGCGATCTGTTGAGCTAAGGGTGGCTTGAGAGTGCTGTGGGCTGTGAGCACTTTAAACCCTTTACACCTGAAGAAAGATATGCCTGTTGACACTACTGTGCCAGGTAAGCACTACACCTGGGCCTCAATGTCAAGCCTGAGTTGGGCTGGGGACCCTTGCTCTTCCTTATATTTACCTTTTCCACAGTATTTACAGTAGTCTATCTACTGAAGGCTCAAGCTCTGAAAGAGGGTAAAAGTTTAGCCATAGTTTCTCTACTGGTTGGGGAGGTGGTTTGGAGAACAAACCCAGGTAGGTAGCCTTTGCATTCCTTTTGGATTTAGAATCCATCTTGCTCCTTTCCAGCCCAGATATAATACTCCAGTTGCAAACAGGAAAAGGAAATGAGTATGTGAGATTGCCTACTGGCTTCAAAAAGGTGATGAGCCATGAATAGCTTTCTTAACCTTGAGCAGGCTTTAGGGCCAGATTGTGGACAGATGGCTAACCTTGGCATGCTCAGGCCAAAATTAAATCAACTGGGTCTGTGATCAAGCCATGATCTGGAGATGAAGCTGAGTTGACCTTGCCATCTCTGATATGGCCAACCCTACACTACTAGAAGCCACCAATCCTTCACTATGGTTGGCATGGAAGTAGTACAGTTTTCTGAGACAGGGTGATCTGGATATCTAGAAGAAGGTCTATTAAAATAAAGAGCTCAGCATGAAAGACAATCATGCCCACTACTTTCAATACTTAAAGACATGTTCTGGAACCTGGTCCAAGCCCTTCTATTCCCCTTGTTCTTGCTGAGGGTTATGGTATACATATAACAATTAGAACAAGGTCCTTCTTGAAATTCTATGCATGCTGTACACCTAAATTCCCAACAGTCACAATTGTCACTTCATTCCACCTATCATTTTACAGAGCCTGCCATTTTATAGGATGTTTTGGTACATGTTATTTTGCATCGGTGTACATATATCTTTATAATTGTTCTTAAGTAATTTCTCTGCATGTATCCCATCTTCCTAACTTGACCCAAAGCTCTTGAAGGGTGGAAAGCAAGCCTTTGGTGTTTTTTTCCTCCCTTCCTCCCTGCCCCTGTGGCACTCAGGACAGAGGTGTCACCAAGGAGATGGTCTCAATAACGTTTGTTCAACTCAGTAACAACAATTGGGGAGGCAAGTATAATTTCTGAATTCATCTGCAAGTGTATCCAATGATGACTGAAATCTGCAGCTGAATGTGTCTGTTGCAGCAAAGAAATAAGTATTCTTTCACTGCCTGGCTTATTTCGCTTAGCATAATGCTTTCCAGTTGCATCCATGATGTTGCAAAGGGTAGGAACTCCTTAAGAAAGAAGTATTCTTGAAGGGAGGATCACCCTACGCCAACATGTCAGTTGACTTAACCACTCCCTCCCTGTCACATATTGATGAAATAACAAATAAGCAGTTGGGACAAGGATGGGGTGCCTCCCACCAAGTGTCTATTACACTCAGGAGAGCTGTACATTCCATTTCCCTGCATCCTGTCCTTTGTTTCACCCAACTCTTTGGCAACAGGGTGTTAAGCTACTTTCTAGGTTCATTTCCAGAAGTGCCAGTCTCCCTGAATCTAGCTGCATGACAACATCGGATCCAGAGTGAGTTGTTGACAGGACATTATTTGAAATCAGAGATCATGTTTATTCATAAATGGGTATTTACATATACCTTGTTTATGGGTTTACCTAGAAGAAGATATAAGGAGACTGGTTTTGATGCTGGACATACATATTTGGATTAGAGCCCTAAGTGTTTAGGCATACTTTTCCTAAACACTCATTTCAATCAGGACTGTCTTTAGGTTGTCCTCTTCTACTGTTTTACAAATGGCCTCACAGATTGAGTAGTTAGAAATCTTTCATTTACTAACACAAAGAATACAAAGGTAGTCTGAAGACCTATGTTATGACTAAGACTGAGAATTTAGCTAATATCTCTACATAGTGTACTACGTACTATTAACTAAGTCATTAATTAAGGTCATGTTTGCACTTCAATTGTCAGCCCCAAACATCTGTTTGTTTAAAAGAGGTCACTTTAGTTTATTACAGTTATAACCACTAGTGAGATAATCTGCTTAGATTTCACAAGCATGTGTGAATTGCCTACCTCAGCCCTTATTTTCACAGAATGAGAGTTCTACTTAAAGGCACAAAGTAAGACTAAAGATAATAAATGATTCTTCTTCTCAACAGAAGTAAAAACAAGGCTTTAATTAATTCACCACAATTCTAGGATTCAATATCTATATTATATTTCTTAATCATGTTAATCTGGCCAAGGGTTACCCACAGGATTCCCACTGCTCCAAGAATAATCTTTAGGCAGACATTTCATTGGCTCAGAGACTGTTTTCCAATCACTGAGTGTTGCTCTTCTTAATGGTGGAGTCACCCTCACTGTGTTGGCAAAGATTGCAGGTGGCCTGGGAAAGGCAGTAGAGGTGTGAGGGATGATAGAGATCATGAACAGAGAAAGGGTGGACAAATGCTAGAAAATATCTCCTTAAGGAGGAAGAAACAGAGGCAGAAGATTTAAAGAGGTCTGGGAGCAGAGAAAAAAAATGGGGCCAGGCAAACTGAAGACTTGAGAATAACCCATACATATATACCAAACCAACCCTTACCAGATACACTCATACACAGTACCTCTTTCATATATACCTTCCTCACCCTGACTCTCAAGCCCCATATATGGGAATAGACTCAAATGGAGTCACACCCATATGCTTCTCACACACAAGAGCACCAAACCTCCCAGATGCTGTCCTTCCAGCTCTCCCTTCACAAACACAGGTATCTCCCTCCAGCCCCCAACACACAAATATATTTACCAAACATTTTGCTATACCCTTTTGGCACATGATTTCAAAATCTTTATGTATATCCACATTATAACCCAAACTCCCTGCATACATTGAAGTCCTTATATATGTACACAGCTATACATACACACATACTCATATACACCCTCCTTCCCAAGAAAGACAGGAGTCTGTGCTCAATAAATGCTACGGGATTTAAAGGAGTGACTGTATAGCTAAGTGAATAAGAGAAGTACTTTTTCTAGTGGTTCTTAGCATAGTGGAAAAGTCCATGAAGGACATTTGAAATCCCTCACAGAGTTCACTCCCCTGGCCTATAGACAAGATACCAGCGGTAACCTTTAGTAACTGCCAAAAGCTGCTAAGACTCTCTTGGTCCTGCTATGCTAGCTGACCTTTGCAAGGAATCCTGGGTATTTTGAACTAAGACCATTTAGTATAAGAAACAAATCAACAAAACAGAAACAAAGCCCTTTCCCTGATATTTAAGAACAATACTAAAGTGTCTGTCTAAATTTACGGGGTAGGACTGGCCTGTGGGAAGATGGTGAGGACAAGTTGATTTTAAAGTCTTCCACAACTGGATGTTCTCTTGGAGTCTGCTCCCTTCCCCATCACCACACATGTTCTGGAACCTCATCCTGTTCCCTGCCAGTGGGCTGACTCTGTGCTGGCCAAAGAAGACTAAAATAGGGGAAGGACTTGGATTTGACTAGAAGAAAGTCATGGGAAAGCTTAGAGGGAGCAGTGAGTCCATTAAATCTAATATCCAAGTGTCAGGCACTGTGATCTCTGCAGTGCCATCTGCACAGGAACTCTTTGGTCCAGTGAGTTTTTCTTCAAGCCCCACTAGCCTGCACATTAAAAAATTCCAATGTGGCTTGGTGAAAAGCAATCAGATCTGTTATTGACACTCTTCCATTCTGAATAGTGTGGAGGACTACAGCTTTCTTTACTTAGCCCACTAGTTAGCTAACAAGCATTTTTCCAAGCACCTACTGTGCATAGCACACTGTCCCAGACACTCAGCTCTTGCCCTCATTGCTGATGCTATTGAATTTCTGAATACAGGCTGTTGCCAGACATCCAATTTTCTGAGTGCCTGCTCTGACAGGGAACAATGACTAATGAACCAAACATCAGGGAGGGCCCTCTGATCTCTAGCACAGAACATGCTTATAAAGGCAGAGTCTAATTTGTTCAGCAAGCAGTTGCCAATTCTTCTGGGATCTTAATTACCTGGAACAGTTTATATGGGTGAATCCCCCTGGGAGAGAAACCCTGAACCCTGTATTTCTCATACCCCAAGCCCCATAAATGTCTCTAAGCCTCAGCCATTTGCACATGGGTACTAAGTCCAGGCCACAGCAGTTCTCCAGACAGGTATTCGGACACTGCAAAAAGCCCTTCTTCACACCACTGTACACATCCTCCCTACACACACATGGTGGGGGTGGGGGAGGCTGGCAGCAGTGGGTTATAGCAGAAAGTACTCTGGACTGCAAATTGGGAGATCTGGGTATCAACCTAGTTCTACTTCAGTTCAGTGTGACTTTGGCCAAGACTTTTTCTGTTTCTGAGCATCTGTACCCTCTTATAAAATGGTAATGCAGCTCTTTATGGACCTTTCCAGTTCTAGGACTTAAATTCTGCTTCCTGGGCCTTATGAGAGCTATGTGACCAGGTCAGATTTATAAAATGGAGGTGAGACAATGTGGGGGTAGTGGCTGGCTCAGGAGCCCAAGCAATCACCATTATGACGAATGGGAAATATATCTATCTCCTCTGGTCAGCCCTTCCCAAAGTCTATACTACTTCCAAAAAGTTTCATAAACCAGGCTGGCAGATCTGGTGGCACTGTGGGTCTGTTATTCCTTTCTGCCTCATCTCCTTCCCCTGTCACTGCTTTTATAACCTTTGTTCCATCCAACTGTCATTCTTTTTAACCAGCCCTTCAGCTCAAACTGACTAGTTCCATTTAGCAAACTCTACAGATAAGCCAATGAGTAAATGGACTCAGGAGTCTCCTGAGTCTGTAAAATATAAATAACAGCCTCTGTCCTGGTGGCCTTCATGGGATTTCCAAAGGATCAAATAAGATAAAGTCTATGAAGGTGCTTTGGGAATTGTCAAGTGCTATGCAAATTCAAGAGATTATTATTAATGATAGATGAGAGGCAGCCACATGATCTGAGGAACAGAGCGCAACTTGCTTGCTCTCCTCCTAATCTTGTTCGAGTGAAAGCATTGGCATTGCCAGCCAGTCTGCAGCCAACTAACATATCAGTTGGGATAGTTATTTAATTAGTGTTACCCTCATTGTCCCCTGGCAGAATTCATAGGAAAGAGGACAAGAAAGGAGTAGGTCAATTGGGGTATGAAGGAAGGCCTAGAGTAGTGATTTTTTAAAAAAGTGGATCCTTTCCTTCAATCTGTCTCACATGGTGAATTCAATTTATGAAACAGATTAAGCAGAGCTGCTCTAGTTAAGGTTGGGGCAAGGGGCACAGAGCCCCAGTGGCTGGGCTCTCCACTTGCCCTTGAGATCAGTTTAGTGGATCCCTAAGATTCCAAAGGAGCACACTGAAAAAAAAAAAACAAAAAACAGTGTGTAGAGCAGGAGCTCTTGCTTGATACCTGGTACTCTAGGCATCTAACAGGCAGCCACAGGCTGGGCACTGGAGGGTGGGTGTTGCAGGATATGGAGAAGGGGGTGAGAGAATGTTATAGAAAGACAGACAGGGTTGGGTGCAACATCTTTTGTCTATCTAGCAGCTTTGTCTAAGGTCTTAAGCCTGTATTCTTGAGTTACACTAGAATGGGGTTGCAACTTTGTGAATTTGCACTGGGATGCCTATGAAAAATGTGGGTCTAGAAACAGGTAAAACAAAGGTCCAAACCAAATAAACATGAGCAGTGTTCCTGTTTTCTCAGCTTTGAGGAGGAAGGAGTTGTTCCCTAGGGTGAGTCTGCTGAAGCAACCCCTTCCAATTTGTGGCCCCATCATGAACAGCCATCCCTGCCATAGACATAAGGAAAAGGCCAAAAGGAATTGGCCAGAGAGCTTTAGGTGGGCTCAGTGGCCAGGCGCATAAAAACCTACAACCATCCCAGGGGCTGGGCAGAGGAAAAGTGATGGAACTGCCAGCTGAGCACAACAGCAAACCCTGCATTCTAAGCAGGGGGTACTGAGCATGACCATGATTGTATCCCAGAGCCAAAAACCTATAACAAGGAGAGAGAGCTAAGCAGTTGAGGGGTGGGGAAACAGAGAACAGCTCTTTGTGGAGCACTTGCTCCATTTTCCTACCATCTCCACCTGAACAGGATCAGCGACAGGGTACAACTGACTGACTAGGCAGAAACTGATCAGATACTACAGGTATAAGCTTAATGTTCTAGGCTGGATAGAGGTATGTGTGTCCAAGACCTTCACAGGCAGGACATGGGTAGTTGCTGACTCTCTAGGGCAGATGGAACAGTGTCAGGGATTTCATTACAGTTGCTGCAATAGGAAGGATATAATTAGTAATAATAATAATAACAACAACAACCACTGAGCAGTACATGATGCTGGCATCCTAGAAACATCCTGTCCTGATATTTCTATATAATTCAGGCCCTTTGCACAAAGCCCAGCATCATGCTCTAAGATATTCTTATTCCACATGTGTCTTCCCCTGATTCTTTTTACACATGTGGTGGCCCAAAGTTCCTTCTCAAATTACCCTGAGGTAGCTACTACAGAGACAGGTTTGCTGTGCCAGGGCTGAGCAGGAAATGGGTAACCCAGAGCAGAGGATCAGCAGCAAAAGCCATTTGTGCTTGAAGGAAACAAAAGCGTTTGGAATTCTGGTGTACTTGGGTGGAGGGAAAGAGGTTGTTACATCAGTTCAGACAGTCTTTGTCCCTGCTCTTTTGGAAGGAAGCAGTGGGACCATCTCAGAAAATGTGTTGGATGAGAGAATCACTTGGCTAAGGGTTATTTCCCCTGCATAAGATTGTGTGAACACAGACACAGGGAAGGAGGTGGAGAGGGGGGCTCCTGAGGGGCCTGGAGAGGAACAGAACTCAACTAGGCTAGAAGAGCAACCGAGCCAAAAATAGCTTTGCAAGAGATCCTTCTGAAGGACTGTAACCCTTCTTCTGTAAGTGGTTAGAGCTCCTCCCTTTAAGGGAGAATGGTTTTGCTATTACAAGTAATTGCCTCCCTCTTGCTTTCTCGGATATTTTTTTAAAAAGTCAAATGAGTCAGGTATACATGAAGGGGAATTCCCAGTTTCCCCCTACAGCTTCCCAAGTGCTTGCCTGGCTAGTGTGGGAAAGGCTCAGAGTCCAAGGCCGACTTCAACTACCTGATCTGCATGCTAACCTGGAGCCTTCATTCTGACACTCATCCCCCTTGTGTATGGGCATCTAGGATGCCATCTATTAAAGTCATTGATATCCTTGGAGATGGCCTTATGCGTATATGGAGAGGGTGGCCACCTGCTGCCTTCTTGGTATGATTTGGGGAGTAAAGGTCAGAGGAACCTTGCCCAAAAAGGTCAGCTCCACTAGCCCACAAATGAGTATTCAGTTCTCACTTTGCTTACCCCTTTTGATAGAATTATGCCTCGGGAGGGGTACGATATGCATTTACTACCACCTGCTTACACCTTAGCTGGATTCATTCTATCACATTAGCAGTAGCAGAAAGAAAGTCTTCCCCTGGGGGATGGTTAAGATGCAGAGAGATCAGGAAAATTCTGGAACATGAGCTATCACCTTGTAGTTGAGACCCCTGAGCAGCTGGGGATAGTTTGAGGGAGCTTGTAGTAGAAGGTAGAATGGGGGAGAAAAGAGTGTCAAAACCAAATCTTCCCCAGTTCACCAGTTTCTGAGGGATAACCTTGCTTCCTCTACCCCAGCTGACAATGCTTCAGATTTGGCAAGCAGGTTGACAACAAGGGATATTCCATCTCCTCTCTAGACTGAGGCATTTCCTCAAAATTCATACTCATCTCCTCCTACTTAGTGCAGAGACCATGAGGGTCCCTGTAGTGCAGGTTGAGGAGGAATGAGGTCTGGAGTGAGGGTGCCACTCACTTTCCCTACTGGGCTTAAAAACCTAGCATGGCTTACCCCTTGCTTCATGAGAGAAGGAGCATGAAAACAGTCCTCAGTTCTTTGTCATGTGAGGTGGGGGTGGGATTTGCTCCCTTGGCCAAGCCCCTGCCTGGAAACAAACAATAGAAAAGGAGTGTACAAAGAGCTGCACCTGGAGGTCAGGAGTGTGTCTCCACTGATGCCAGGCACAGACCTGAGTGGAGTGGGTATTCCCAAAGACAGCTAAGTTGAACTTTGCAGCTGGGGTCCTTTTGCACTGGTAGAGGTTTGAAGCCAGCCATCTGGACAACTACAGACCTAAGTATGGAGCACTGCTGCCCAGTTTAGAGTTCCCAGAGATACCACCACCATGAAAGACTAATGAGGATGCCAGGGGAGTGGGTCTGGAAGCTTCACAGCAGGGAAAGGAATGTGGAGCAAATACAGTCTTAGGCCCAGCAGAGGGCCCATAGCCAAAATATGCCTGGCAGGCAAAAAATATATAAAAATCAATTCACAAAAACAGCAAGAATTAAGTCTAGATAGAGTCCAACTGAGTGAATTCCCTGGCCTTTGTAAGCTGTATGGACTGAAGGAATCCCATCACCCAGTCTGCCACAGTACCACAGTGGAGACAGGGCATCAGCTACAAGCTGCTGCAGCTAGCTCAAGTGTCTAGTACCTGTCCCCTTGGCCTCTAACTGCCAGGCAAAAAGCAAGCCTTTTCTTTCCTTCTTCCACCTACAGCTTGGCTCCTGGCAGCGTGCACCTGGCCAACTCTGCTCTGTTTTCTTAAATGTTCACTGAGCCAGAAAGGAGCCAGTGAGGAAGGAAGTGAGTGAGGAGAGAGAACGGACTCAAGGAAGGGAAGAAGGACCAGGATGCCAGCCTCCTGAGGTAGCACAGATTTCAAATGAATACACTACTGACTGTGAAAGGTAGTAGGGCTGTCTCTTCCAACTCTTGCATTTCTGGGAGTTACTTCTCAGCTCCAACTTCCCTCCCATCACAGATACATAAATCCTTGGCTGAAGATGCTGCTGTGTCCCTTCCTGTCTCAGATGTGATTTTCCTCAGATGAACTGCACCATCTCCTTCAGACTTGCATAGGTCAGATGTCCAGACCAGGCACAGTGACACTGCCATCAAGCTATGAGGATGAGGGAGAAAGGAACTATGATTTACTGTTAACTCCCTAGCCTTGTGTCTCTGCAGTCAAACTAGGTACCAGTGGAAAGGTCCCTTAGACCTTCCTGGACAAATCCATGGCATAAACAAGCATATGACACATTTCACACGACACAAAGGAAAGACTTCTGTATGTCTGAAAACCAAATCCCAGGTATTTCTGCTTTGCTTTTCCACTTGTGAAGTGTCTCTGGCAATGCTTGGTCTCATCTTAGCTTCTCTGTGCATCTTGTTTTTCCTCCTAGTTTCTGTGCACACCAGGGATGGAAGCTCATTTTCATATCAGCCCAAAGTAGAAAGACAAAACTACTAAAAAAATAGAGCTATAGTGCAGTTTCAAAGAGTTACACGTGATATTTTCATATTATCTTCTATTTGGGATTATCCATGAAATATGTCTGATGTTACCTCAGCCACCTGAAATTCAACTATGATTGTATTTGGAATCAGCGTGTGCATGAATACTTTATTTTTGCAAGAATCTTCTTTCTTTATGCTCAACTTGGGATGGTGTCAAAGTGGCCTTGCATGCCTGACACTACCCAGAGACTAGACAGAATGGTGGTGGTGGTGGTGGGGAACCTGGGATTTAGTGACTACTATGAAAAATCCACAAAGTGAATAACAAATATAAGAATAATCAAAATGTGCTTCCACCTAGATACAAGAATGGAGTTATGTGGGTGGGTAGGGCAGCTAAAGACAGAGGCTGCAGTAAAATGTTAGCACACAACTTAGTATCAAGGAATGAGCATGATCCTAGGTGCTCTAAATAGGAAAAAGGCATGTAGGAACTATGAGATCATCTTCCTTCTCTATTTCATGGCCACCAGCCACTAATGAAACCCTACACTACTTCACTCTCCTGTGGGACAGCTAGCTCAGGAGGTTAGGGCAAGCAATTGGGTTTTCTGAGGTTCAGTTAATTTTGCTCCTTTCCCAACCTGCCATCTTGAAAATGTGTGTCACTGGTCAGAGGAGAGCCTGGGGTGGTTGGATAAAGGCAAAGATGTATCTGCTACACTATCAGCTGCTACAGAGGACAGAATGAAATCTCTGGTGGAGAATTTGTAAACTGTCTAAAGGATTGAGAAAAATACAAGCTCATTCAAAGCCTTTTTATTTTTTAAATAGATTTAGCCAGTTTGGAAAAGAAGGCTGACAAGAGACAAAGTAACTACCATTTAAGCATATTAAGTGGTGTAGAGGAAGACTGGAGGACAGAATTTATGAGGAACAGTTTCATAGAACAAAGGTTGTTAAACAGTAGACTGTACAACCAGAGACATTGTGGTATTTCCTTTCTGAGAGGTTTTTGAAGCTCAGTTGTCTCCTTTGGATTCTTTTGCTAAAGATAATTGCAGGGACAAGAAAACACGGGAAAGTCATGCCAGGCTCCTGAGGTACAAGCCAGCCAAAAGACAGAAGACCAGACCTTTCTCACCTCTCCACTTCCCTTCAGGGCTCACCCTCACAATCCACAAAGTGAGCGCTGGAAGGAAGCAGTGCTAAAAATCATGTTCCTATCTCAGAGCAATGGAAGAAGGAAGTAGAGCAAACAGCCCATCACAAACTCCCATCAGAAGTGGGAACCGTTTTGTCCAGTTTGATTTTATACAAATTTCCCACCAAATCTTGTTTGAATCTATCTGGAAATCAACCCAAGTTCATGTGAAATTGCTGAAATGACACATTTCCTGTCCTTCTACTGTGGCTTTGTGCATTCAGAAAAAGACTGTAACCTCTTTGACATACTTCCGGAAATACTTCCTTTCATTTGAGTTGAATATGCCCATGAACAATGCTGAGAAGAAATGCATGAAAGCTGATGAGAACAACCTCAACAACCTTCCAGTGGCTGCTTCCCTGTGTGCGCTGGTGTGTGACAGAGACAGTGATCTGAAGCAAGGGAAAAGCCTGCTGCTAATCTGGAGTGTTGAGTGTCATGGGGCAGAGCAGGACACAGCAGGTATAAAAATAGCAGGGTGTTTTTATACTTGGAATAGGGCTGTCAGAGAAGGCCTTCAAGCTAGGTATACATGGACAAGATAATCTCAAACCATACTGTATGGCTTCTATGTCCCTCTGGCTTCTCTTGTCCACCTCCTTTGACAGTGTGGTATATGATCCCAAATCCAGCCAATTTGTCTACCACTGTCAAGCTTTTGGCTATATTTGAGTACCACTGCTACTGTTATTTATCTCATATTTTCTCTAAAATTACCTTAAGCAGATTCACTTCTTAAAAATGCTTCCACCTTAGAAATATTTTTGAAATCATAGGGTGTGTATATTAGATACATTCTCCCCTGAATACATGTTAAATAAATAAATAACTATAAAAATAGAAAAAGAAAATTGGTCCACCTACCACATAAAATCATCATGCACACCACCAGTGTTTACTGGGCTAGGGAAACAGTGGTCTCTCTATAGTGCACGCAGATGGTCCCCACTGCCAACAAGCACGGCTTTATTTCTTTCTCCAATGTAAAGGCGTCAGGCTTTTAGACTGCCTAAATGGCCAGGATGCCATCATGGGCTTGCCTCCCTCGCCTTCCTCTCAGGGCTAGGGCCCTGGCCCTTATTATTTTCCTCTTTTCAGGTGCCAGCCCCAGCCAAGGCTGGTGTTTATAATAGAACACAGGGCTTTTATTTTAGGTCAAGTGCTCCTTCCCTCAAGCTATTTCCCCTGCTGAGAATTCCACACTAGACCTCACTTAACTTGGACAGTGCCCTATATGGAGTGGATTTCCTCTGCCTTGGCCTCAAGGGTTGCTTAGGCTGAAGTGCCCCAAGCCCACATCAGTAGCCTGGAGCTCACAGAGGCCCCAACAAGCAACCTGCAACTGGGGGAGCCAGGAGCATGTGGGTCTTCTAGCTGGAACACCATGTTCTCTGAGAATCCAGTGAATCCCTGATCCTGCTTCCCAGGTGATCAGGAGACAAAGGAGGCTCACAGCAAGAACATGAGGTTGGAGGCAAAGCACTGTGCCAGGCCGAAAGGTGTGTGTGTGTGTGTGTGTGTGTGTGTGAGAGAGAGAGAGAGAGAGAGAGAGAGAGAGAGAAATGCTAAACCAAAGGACTATCTATCAAGGCTGACCAATAAGGGAGCCAGATTCTGCACAGATGCCTTCAAGCCAAGTGGCCATGTCCACCCCTGGGAATGTTTTCCAAGAGATTCCTATTTCAGCTGGAGAGTTAAGGTTTTCAGTGGATTACAGATTTTTATTGTTGTTAAACAGATAATCATCCCTCATCCTCCCCCACTTTCCAATCCAAGCTGTATACTCTCAGGGTCTCCGGATACAAAGTCCTTAGAGGAGCAGAACTGCTCTGAGTGAGGCAGGGCTGAGGCTAGGTGCTCTGTTAACTAAGTTCCTAGGATTTACAGAGCTCCTTAATTTCCACCATCTGTGGGTAGATGCCTTCTAGCTCAGGGTGCCCAGCTTGAAAACCCTCTGGTGATGAAAAATATCATGCCAAGTGCAGACACAAACCTTGTAAACTTTAGTATATGTGTTGCTTAAGCAAGCACATACCTTACAAACTTTAAAGGACACTGTAGATTCTTATTTGTGATCTTGTTTGTTTGGAGGTGTAAACCTCCATTTGGTGAGAGCAGTGGAACAATCTATCTCCCCTCTTTCTTTTGTCCTCCTCTAAACTTTCTCCTCTCTTTCTCCCTTTTTCTCCCCTCCAGCAGCCTCTAAAGAGCCAAAGAGGATCACAAGGGCTCTATATAGTGCAGCTCTATTCCCTGCAGGTACTTTAAGATCCTTTTCAATCTGAGGAATCTGTAATTGATTAACTGAGTGGTAAGAAATGATTATAGAATAAACTGAGCCAAGAGGAAGGAGGGCTAGCAGGAAGGGAGCAAAGTGTGTGGTGGTGAAGTTAAGAGTGCTACAGCAGTCAGTGGACATATGTCTCAAGAGGTGGGGGTGGTTCCTGTTCTATTCACTTTCCCCACCGCAGGGTCCACAGCAGTGGAGATGTTGGTGGGTAGATGGTTGGCAGAGGCCATTGGAAATGGTAAGCCATTTAGGGAGCCCTGAGCTCTTATGCTTGGGCCAACAAGGAACTTTCTGGTTAGTATAATACCACCTACTATGGCTTATAGACTCTGACATATAAACCAGAGAGGGATGACCAACTTTGAAGAAATCAGAATACAGTGAAACACCAACAGTACTGAACACCAACACTCACCAGGCAGACTGGTTTTTGGTAGCTCCTCTGTGCATTAATGGGGGAAAGTAGCTATATATATTAGCCATCAAATTCTGATGAGAGTGGGGGTTTACCAAGGTGCCAGTCTCACCTCTCTTTTTAGGCTCTGTTTTAGATCTGAATGTGAACATCCAATACCTGAAAATATTCCCAATGCAATTGAGAATTTCTGCAAAGACACACATGAAGAACTCAAGAAGTGCATTCTGGGTTGAATACTTGCATTTGGGGGCTGAAAGGGCCACTGGGAGATATTTGGTTGAGAGGATCATTAGCAACTACACACTGACCACAGCCCAACACCCTGGTTATCATTACTAACTCATTTTAAGCCCATCATTGCTGACTTTGAAAATCATCTTTAATGTTCTATTTGGCCTGGACTCCCTCTTGGGGTCATAACTCTTAACATATTTACCACCTTTTTCCCCCTTTCTTGTTCATGTGAACCTCATCTCCCCCATCCCACCATTCTAACATTCAGGGGTTCAAAGAATTATTCAAATGCCCACACATCCTATACACACACATCAAGATTTTAGAGCCATGGTCTTCCAGAATATCTAGTTGGAAGAAACCCTAAAGATCATCTTGTCTCTCCCCTCCCCCATTTTGTTAGTAGGGAAAGCAGTCCACAGAAGGACAGGGAGTTACTCAAGCATCAGATTGTTGGCAAAGTCAGGACTAGAACCCAGATCTTCTGGATCCAAATCTGACCCACTTTCCACAACCCCGAGCTGTAGCTCCTCCAGGAACTGTGCCTCCTCCATGGGTTCAGAGTCCTCCCAAGCTGGAGCTCCTCCACAAGCTAGGACTCCTCCAGCCTTTCCCCCTTCATCTCACCGCTGCCCAGGGAAGCCTTGATTGTCTGGCTGGCGTCAGTTCCCTTCTCCCCCCCCTCTCTCTCTCTCTGTCTCTCTGTCTCTCTAGTTCTCTCTCTATAGCTGCCAGGTTAAGGTGGGAACAACTGAAAACTCTTTCTCAGGCTAGGAAGAAAAAGTGCTCAGATAGCCTCGTGGCCAACCTGGGTTGTGGAGGAGAGAGGAAGTTCCTGGCTCTGAGAGTGCCTTGGGGGCTCCCAGGCTCTGAGGGAAGACTGGAGCTCCTGGGGCGAGTGCTACCCTCCAGATCTTCTGCTGAGGCTGGGCCAGCTTCCTAAACTAACTCCCAGACTGAAGGGGAGGGCTGGGTCCTCAGGGGGGGGGGAGCCCAGACAGTGGCTCTGCCAGCCTGCCCCTGTGGTTGGAACTTTCAAAAAGACCAATGTTTAAGCAACTGATTTCTTTTCCAACCCGAACAGCAGGCCTTTCTGTCCCCCTTGCATGACTGTGGCTGTGGCATGCAGTCCCAACCTGAGCAGAAGCAAGATTCCAGGGCTAGGGCTTTATAACACCCAAACCAATGGTCAATAAAATAAAATAAAATAACACAGTTTTTGGCATCAGGTGGATCTAAAGCTGGTCTCCTGGCATGGAGAGCTTGTGTAACTACTGGGATGGGATGTGCACAGCCATCTAGGGATGAGAAGTAAGAAGACCATTGGATCAGAGAATCAGGAGATATGGTTTCTCTTTTCTGCTGGTCACTAATTGGCTGTTTGGTTTGGAGCAGTTACCTACCCCACTCTGGGCTTCAGTTTCTTCATCTGTAGTTGGAGGGGGTCAGACCAAATGCCTGTGAAAACCCTATGAGTTCTGAGCTTCTGTGTCTCTAAGATGCATGTGTAGGCAGAAGGTGCCAGCAGCCAACCCTGGGAAGGGGAAAGTTCAGAGTCTTGAAGAGGTACTCCCTACTAGCTTAACTATGCTCTGGAATCCTTCTCCATTTGGTAGCTATGCCAGTGCGGTGACTGCGCGCTTCTGTAAGTTTTGAACTCTGGTAAAAATGTCAAAGCTCCTGGCAGCTCTCCCTTCCCCATGCTGGAGAAAAACCTCAGTCATTAATGCCTGATTGTGAATGAAGAAAGTTCAGAGAGCAAGCCTTGACAGGGAGAGAGCTTGCCAGACTGGGTTGCAAGTGTTAGCTGGCTCTAAATAGGAAAGGGTGTGTTATTGACAGTGCAATGGGAGGGGTCCGTGAGGGGGACTGGTGACAAAGGGAGGCAAGGCAAGTTAGGGAAGGTTTGTTCTCGTTAGTGTATGACTTGCCTAATGATAAGAAAGCTTCACTTGACTGAGTGCTTCCTGAGAGCGTTCTCTCATTTAACCTTCTCAACCACACTTCTCCTATTTTCTAGAGGAAGAAGCTGAGGTCCAGAGAAGTTGTCACTAGCCAAGTCAGTCTGTCAATGGCAGTCTATCAGATGCAAAGCCCCTGTGCTTTATGAGCACATAGTAGCTAATCTCTGTTCCTCAGAGGCCCCTTTCAAATGCAGAGAAGCCCATCCCAGCTCCCCAAAGGGTCCAGTACTGCCCATCCTGCTCTAGGATCCTAGTTTCCCAAGAGTCAACAGCCCTGGGCTCACCTTGCAGCTAATATAAGAATATTCTAGTGATGTGTCCTTTGAATAGGAGATTGAAGACATACATTTTGGAGACATGGTCATTTCTGTGAGCCAGTTTCAAGTATAATTTTCAGCACATCAGTTCTTGATTATCTTCACTAACTTTCATCCTGTTCATCTAGCAAGTGGTGAGCTCTTCAAAATCTTCCTGATTTTGATTTTCAGCTGATAGGTCATTATGGCCCTTAGAGAATAACACTGCCCAAATAAAGTTGCTTGATCTTGGCAATAAGAAAATTTCCTCGGGGGTTTGTTCCTAAGCGAGGGCCTCAGTGAACTGGAAGAGCTTCAAAATCCGTATCTTTGGGCATTAGCAGTGATTTGCTTCGTTTTGCCTTAACTTGCTACTTACTGATTTGGGGCAAGAATTCCTCAGAGAGGGTCATATGCAGTGGCCAAAGTTTTAGCAAGATGAATTTTGTTTTTGTAGATTTTCTAACCCTCAGAGAATCTCCCTTAGCTTGTGTTCTTCCAGCTTGCTGAACTTTTCCATCACTGTGATTAATTGTGATGATATGGTTATTTGTGTAATTCTTATATGATGTCTGCCTCCACCACTATATTTTAAGTTTCCCGCTGCAGGATCCTGCCTAGTTTTTTGGTTGCCAGTGTAGCCCCGTGTCTAATCTTTGTTGTGCTCATGGAAGAAGAAATCATCTTCCTCCACAAATAGCTGAGGTGGGCAGTTTTATTCCAGTGCCCACCTATGGGTGTTCCCTAAAATTGTTAGACTATGAAGGATGGGTGCCCTATTGAGGCTAACTTAGCTCAAAAATGAGAAGGCTGAAGATTCAAGAATGGACTCTAACAGCTCTTTGGTCTAGCCCCCCATACTACTTCAATCCCAGGAGAGTATGTTCGTTTTAATGAGTGATCTCCAATGGAAATTTTATAGATACTTTTATTTTTAAACTATTTTCATGAAAATACTTTCATCTATCATACATTCACTTTCCTTTTCCTTACAAGCACTTGCTTCTGACTCCTTTGCTTTCCCCACCTGTCTGTTCCCTTCTGTCCATGGTCCTTATAACCAGCCTTCACACTTTTATCCAGTCCTTTATTGTTACTGCCACCACCATCACCATATTTATAAATTAATATAACATCCCATGGTCATTTCATCTAACTTCTCTGAAAGCTTGTAGTCAGGAAGTGCTTTCTAATATCTAATCTCAATTCTTCATGTTACAGTAGAAGCTTGTTTCCTCTTGTTCTGTCCCTAGTCAGTGGTTTGGAAACAGCTAGTCACCAACTCTGACTTGTGACTTTTCTTATATTTGAAGATCAACCTCTTTTCTCTCTCCACCACCCTCCATCCCACCCTTAAACTCCTCCTCTTAGATCAATCATCTTAATTCCTATAGCTTAGCCCCATAGCCTGCTGAAGTCCCAGGTTTACCTCCTGTTGACTGAAGAAGTCTTGTCAACCTTATCTGGACCCTTTATAATCAGACTCCCTTGGATCACACCTACCTCTCAGCTGTCACTTGCCTTGTCATTGTGGTGGGGCCATCCCTCTCAAATGAAAGCTCTTTAGAGACCCTCGATCAATTTCTTTGCCCTTTTTAGGAGGTGTAGCCTCCCTCCCCTTCTGCATTCAGGCTGTTTTTCAGATAAATGTCTGACATTCGCAGCCCAGAAAATTTACACCTCGGGCACCAGAAAGGAGTGCAGCCTGAAGCTCTGTGCCCCACTGCCTCGGTACAATGAGAAGCATTCATAACTCAGAAGGAGGTCTACAAAGGGAAAAGAAAACCCAGATGACCCTCCCCTTTCTTTTTTCTTTACAGTAAATAATTTACAAAAACAAATTCTCCTCCACACAAGCAATACCCACTTTATCACCAGTCCCCAGGGACAGCCTTTAAACATTTCTATACTGTCATGGACTATTTTTAGCAAAGGATGATATTAAGTACTAGTTGCCCCATGGGCTTCAAACTCATGTCTTTCTCTTGTTAGAATGTTGTCAGTCCTCCCCTTTTGGACCTGCTAGCCATAAAGCTATTTCTAGGAGTGCAAGCAGCTACCTACACGGTATGATTTCAGGGGTTTCTTTTAAAGTCTCCGTTCTAAAAATGTCTCATTTGGCATGGATCTGAATATTAGAATTTCAGCATTAGAGATTCACGTCTTTAGCTCCAGTATTACTTCCTCAGGAAGGCTTGTCTGACACTTTGTTATATTCTCTGACAGAGGCTTATTCTTTTTCTCTCTTGGCACTTAGTTTGAAATTATCATTCATTAGTGTGACTATTTGGTTAATGTCCATCTCCCTCACTACACTGGCTATTCTATAATGGCTGTTTCCCATTCTATTCCCAGTGCCTAACACTGAGCCTGGCAAACGGAAGGTATGCAAGAATTATCTGTTGCTGACTGAACATGTTCATGAATTTAAAAGTGTGAATTCTCCAGAGCATTGGTGGAAAAGGGGGTTGGCACAGATGCTCAGGACACTACTTGCGGGGCAGGGCCCCAGAAAGCCAGGATGAAGTGCTGACCATAAGCAGCACCCTCCTTCCTGAAGGTGACCTGAAGCTGATTCCTCTTGCTACCCCAGCTTCTTCTCCTTTCCTGTCGGCCTGAGGCTTCCCTCTTTGTTCAGCCCTACCCCAGGGCCTTCATTTATAGGGTATCTGGGAAAGAAGGGGTTGACCAATGTGCAAGCAAGGCTAAAATGATACCCTGTGCCATTTTAGAAACTTTTTTTCCAGAGAGACTTGGGTGAGTGGTATATATGTTCTCACAGGAGCACCTTTACACCCCTTTGGTTCTGTTACCCACTGCCGAAGAGTCCTGGTGGAGACTGAAGGCAGAAGTGCACAGATATAAAGCCACAGTCCCCAGGCTCCTCTGGTGCCCGCCCTTGACTGCACTAGCAAGCTCAACCCTCCTGGTTCCACTGGGATTTCTCCAGGCAATGAAGAGAAGTACCTCCCTCCTCCCAGGCCCCAAAGGTCTCAACTCACCAAGGGCTAGCTCAGGTCCCTGAGAGACTGCTAGAGAGTGCTTTCCCTGAGTCAGAGTGGGGCAATGAGAAGTAGGCCAGTGTGGGCCTTTATCTCATTCCTGAAGCTTGGTGATTCTGGGTTCTAGCCCAGGAAGAATGGAAAGTTCTCCTCCCTCTCCCCACTCCAGGCTAGCCCCTTCCTACCCATTAGTCCTATTAGACCGGCAAGGTTCTCTTCCCCTCTTCCAACAAGAAAGCCCATAGTTGCTTCCCACAGTGCCAAAGCCAGGCCATTCTATAAGGCCCTGTTGGAACCTGCCACCATAAAGAGAATCTCCCTTCCTAGTTTGCCTGGTATTGCCCACACTCTGGATCTCTAGACCCAGGGTGCCATAAGCAGCCTTTCTCTCAAGGAGCACGAGTTTCAGTGGGACTGCTTTGTTCCCTACCTGTCTTGGGTACAGCTGCTCCACTCCCCCAGCTACACTCTCAGCTTCCCACACCCCGGTCTTAGCCTCTGCCACCTCCAACGTCCTCTACTGTGGTTAGCACAGAGGGATTCAGTAAATCTGTGGTAGGAACTTGATAAATAGCAGGCCCTTGGTCAATAAATGATTGATTCATTGAAGTGTTTGGTTGTTCAGTACAAGGCTGAATGAGGAGATGCTGCCATCATTAGTTTGCTGTGTAGGAGAGTATGTTGCTTTAAAACTGAGCAGGGCTTTTGTTTCTTACTCTTTTTTCTTTGTTTGTTTGTTTGTTTTTTTCACTGCCACTGACTGTGAACTGAAGGGGCAGGGAGGATAGGAAGAAGCAAGAGGCTGGAAGCCTGAGAGGAGTCTCAAGAAAGGAAAATTCTGTACCTCCACCTCAGGCCAGCCAATCTTAACTGGATTCTGGCTGTGATCCAGGGGACTTGGGGTTCCAGCTCTCCTGAGCCCTGAGAGGGTGGTCTTGAAACTTTCTGAGGATTTGTATGGCTGAACTTTTTGGATGCAACCAAGCCTGCTAGTTGCTCCCACACCATGTTTTTATTTCCTTGTTTCTTTCTCTTTCTCTGACTAGATAGAAGTGTCGCCAACTACCTTCAGCTGGTGAGCCATTTACCCACTGGTGACACAATGGGAAGGGCTAGTTAAAGACAAGGGAAGAGAAGAAGAGGACCTAAACTATGAGCCAATGGAATATTAGATTGATGGATCTATTCTGTGTTGCAGAGAGTCAAATTAGCTTATTAGAAAAACATGTCATAGAATCCAGCCAGCCCGACTTCATGGGGGTCTCAGTTGTACCATGTCAGTAATGTAATTTACTGAATAGACCAGGAAGAAAGCTCAAAATCATTGTGAATTCAGGCCAGCCTGGAGATTTAGAGACTTCGCAGAGACTGGATTGGGAATTGCCTCTTTTAGGGCCTTCCTTTAAAAAGTTCCTTCAGCTTTTGGTAACCCTTCTGCTTGGAGTCCCCAGAACAATCCCTGAACCAACAAGCAGATACAAAAGGAAGAGGGATTTCTGAGATTTGTTCTGGGGCCCTTCCAGATGCACCAGACTATCCTTTCAGCAGTGTACTATCAGGTAACAGCAGGAGACTACATGTTCCCCTCTCCCCCACCACCACACCCTAAACCATACGAAGCCGAGAGAAGTTCACCTACTTGCTAAAATTTGCTGCTGGGTATGGGAGTTCTGGAGGATCACCTTGACAGCCTGGTACCTGCCTCTGAGCAGACTATTGGCCTGACCTAGGGAAAGCAGGCTTTTCTTTTGGGAGTATGATGAGCTCGACTTAGATCCCCAGCATGCTTTTGAATGCCTGGCCGCAGGGAGTCCTGCCACTGAGCAAGCATAAGTTTGGTGCTTCAGTAACTTATCTGTGTTACATAAGGCACTACACAAGAGATGAGTCACGGCCCTCTGGCTGGCCCAGGCCAAATCTAGTCTGTGAGTGAGACTAAATGAGAGGTGTGTGTGTGGGGGGGGCGGGGAGACAGAGGGTGTAAGCCAGGAAGGAGCCACTGGAACCAGTTCCTTTCCTCTCGCTTTTCACCACCCCCTTGTTCCTCAGGGTGAGCTGCAGCCAATCACTGGCCTAGAGAGCTCAGCAGGAATCTGGACCAGAACCCTAAATTGTGAGCAGCTGCTCTCCATCTCTCTAGAAGAGCAGACAAGAGGAAGCCAGTTAATAACCAAGGCTATTTCGTGAGTAAATTCTTCCTTCAAGGAAGGATGGGGAAGGTCCCTGTGAGGTTCTGTCCACAGGCAGGGGCCTGATTTCAGGCTGGGCCTATTTGAGGAAAGAGGCTCCCAGGGGAGGAAGGTTGACAGAGTGCCTGGGGTATCACTGACCAAACAAGCTTCCACCTCTTGTTTCCTTCCCTTGGGCTAGTGTGGCACAAACGGGAAACTTCCCATTCAGTCTCCTGTGCGATTTCACACCTCTTACACTGTTACCAAAAGAGCAATAGCTACTTAGGGGTAGGGATTTACATACAGAAGATAGAAGTGAATCTTCCCTGCCAGTTGATAAGATTTCTCTCCTGCATGGAGTAGTATTTGGAAAAGCTTGTTTCCCACTCTCATATACCCCCATCTCATCCCCACTCCGACTCTTTTTTTAGCTAAACTAGGTTGACAATGGCCTCCATAAGGTATTTCCCCTGCCCTACTCCTTATCTAACCTGCTTTGAGGCCTTCTGGCCTTCATAAGATTCCCATTAGATGAAGGGTTCTAAGGAGGGCCTGCTGTGCCAAAGCTGCCCTAACCTTTGTCCCATTATTGCAAATATTGGGACAGCACAACATGTCCTGGGACATTATTGCTCTCTGCATCTAAAAAGGAAAATTTGTCTTTTTGACCCCTGTGGTCATGGAAGCTCTCCCTTGAGTGCACTGAGGCACACAGGGTGCCCTACCAAATGGGCCCAAGCTTCAGTCCCACTCAGCACGTTGATTTTGCTGGGGCTCAAGAGATGATACTGCATGACACTAACCACTTTGTTATGTAAACCCAGCAAGCCATGGCAGATTATGGCTCAGCAGTTATCTTGAGGGACATCTTACATAAGAGGAGAAAGTTCAGGTAGGAGCAGAATTGCAATGAACAAACACAGTTTAACAGCCACCACCAGGTGCAGACATAACCAACTTCATTCCTCTTAAACAGCCCACAAGGTGGGGTCAAGTGTTGTACTGGACTCCATCACTCAGGGGACCCTGGGAGCTTTGGTCAGACACACTCATCTCCATTTACCCAGACTATATGGCCTTCAGGGCCTTCTGGAAAGGAGCAAACACTTTACCTGGAATTGAGAACTTGTTAGTTTATCTGGAAGTGCAAATGTAAGCAGGAGTGTTAACCTCTTCAGGCAGGGAGCGAAAATAAGGTCACCATGGAGAGTTATTTTCTGAGGTGTGGATTTACATGGGTCCACTCCTTGCAAACTGGAGAAATAGGTAAAATTCATGCTCTGTTCTTGCCAATTTTATTTAAGAACATGAACCTTCCATCCAGACCTCTTGAACTCTCATGCCGTCCAGAGACCCATACTGCAGCAGGCCTTTCATGGGTTCTGGCCTCATCTTTCTACCTTTCTTCTCCAAACCTGTCTTTCCTACATCTTACTTCCAGAGAACCCTACTCCCTGTGAGTTGTCACCTTAAACAAAGTTCTGATAAACAAAGCCACACAAAGTAGTCATTTCTTAAAAAAGATGTCACATGGTAATCTTTTAAAAAATAAAACCTGGGAATGGCCAGACTCTGGCCATTCATGAGAGAGACACTAAAACTTTTGCCTGTTCCTTGTTCATGAGCACCCAGAAAGCATATAATTTCCCCTGTAAAACTTATATTTCCATTATTTTATTAAACTTCTTAGCTTTTTTTTTATTATAGTCACTTGTATTAGCAGCTGACTCAGCTAGGAGCATTCTCCCAAAGAAAGAAATGTTTGCTCATTTCATGAGAGTTGCTACATTTGTATGGACTGACTCTGAGTAGAAGACCACAAAATTGGGTTGAAGAGAAGGTGCCGAGCAACTCCACTAGTGCAGAAGCCTCTGAGATTTGAAAGAAGAGACTCAGAAAGATAACGGTACACCAATAGCAGCATTCTTCAAAACAGCCAACAAATGGAAATAACCTAAGTGCCCATGGATAGATGAATGGATAAACAAAATGTGATACACACACACACACACACACACACACACACACGTGCGCGCGCGCTCTGAAATATTATCCAGCCATCCCTAGCTGGTGTGGCTTAGTGGACTGAGTGCTGACCTGCAAACTGAAAGGTCACTGGTTCAATTTCCAGCCAGGGCACATGCTTGGGTTGAAGGCCAGGTCCCTAGGTGGTCGCATGCAAGAGGCAAATGATCAATGTACCTCTCACACATCAATGTTTCTCTCCCTCTCTTTGTTCCTCACTTCCCCTCTCTAAAAATAAATAAGTAAAATCTTTAAAGAAAAAGCAATATACTGTAATACATCATATAAACAAAAGCAAAGACAAAAATCACATGATCACATCAATAAATGTGGAAAAAGCATTTGATAAGGTACAGCACCCACTTATGATAAAAACATTGAGCAAAGTGGGAATAGAGGGAGCATTCCTCAACATAATAAAGGCCATATATGAGAGACCTACAGCCAACATCATACTCAATGGGCAAAAACTAAAAGCTTTTCCACTAAGATCAGGAACAAGACAAGGTTGTCCACTTTCACCACTTCTATTCAACATAGTATTGGAAGTTTCAGCCACAGCGATCAGACAAGAAAAGGAAATAAAAGCATCCAAATTGGAAAAGAGGAAACAAAACTGTCGTTGTTTGCAGAGGACATGATAGTGTACATAGAAAATCCAATAGACTCTGCCAAAAAACTGCTCGATGCAATAAATGAATTTGGCAAAACAGTGGGATACAAACTCAATAACCAGAAATCAAAGGCATTTTTGTATACCAATAATGAAACATCAGAAGCAGAAATCAAGAAAAAAATCCCATTTGATATAGCAACAGAAAAATAAAATACCTAGGAATAAACTTAACCAAGGAGGTAAAAGACCTGTACTCAGAAAACTACAACACTGAAGAAAGAAATCAAGTAAGACACAAACAAATGGAAACATACTGTGTTCATGGATCAGAAGAATTAACATCATCAAAATGTCTATAATATCCAAAGCAATGTACAGATTCAATGCAAAACCTGTTAAAGTACTGATGGCATATTTCACAGACAGAACAAACATTTCAGAAATTTATATGGAACCATAAATGACCCCAAATAGCTGCTGCAATTTTGAGAAAGAACAAAGTAGGAGTGATCACAATAACTGATACCAAAATATATTACAAGGTCACTGTAATCAAAACAGCCTGGTACTGGCATAAAAACAGGCACATAGAACAACAGAACAGAATAGAGAAACCAGAAACAAACCCAAGTCTCTATGGTCAATTAATATTTGACAAAGGGGGCAGCAACATAAAATGTAGTAAAAATAGCCTCTTCAACAAATGGTGTTGGGAGAGCTGGACAGTTACATGCAAAAAAAATGAAACTTGAGCACCAACTTACACTATACACAAAAATAAATTCAAGGTGGAAAAAAGATTTAAATAAAAGCCATGTCACCATTAAAGTCCTAGAGGAGAACACAGACAGGAAAATCTCAGATATTCCATGTAGCAATATTTTCACTGATATGTCCCCTAGAGCAAGGGACATAAAGGAAAGAATAAACAAATGGGACCTCATCAAATTAAAAAGCTTCTGCATGGATAAAGAAAGCAGTATTAAGATAAAAAGAGAACCAACTATATGGAAAAACATATTTTCCAATGATATCTCAGGCAAGGGTTTAATCTCCAAAATATGTAAAGAACTCACACCACTCCACTCTAAGAAGACAAGCAACCCAATTAAAAAATGGGCAAAGGACTTGAACAGACACTTCTCCAGGAGGACATACAGAGGATTCAGAGACACCTGAAAAGACGCTCAGTGTCACTAGCTATCAGAGAGATGCAAATTAAAACCACAATGAGATACCACTTCACATCAATCAGAATGGCCATCATAAACAAAGCAACAAACAGCAAGTGTTGGAGAGGTTGTGGAGATAAGGGAAACCTAGTGCACTGTTGGTGGGATTGCAGACTGGTACAACCACTATGGAAAACAGTATGGAATTTCCTCAGAAAACTAAAACTGGATCTGCTTTTTGACCCAGCAATTCCACTGCTGGGATTATATCCTAAGACCCCTGAAATACCGATCCAAAAGAACCTATGCATGCCAATGTTCGCAGAAGCATGATTTAGAAGAGCCAACTGCTGGAAGAACCTAGGTGCCCATCAGTAAATGATTGGATCCCCAAACTATGGTACATTTACACAATGGAATTCTATGCAGCAGAAAGAAAGAAGGAACTCCTACCCTTTGCAACAGCATGGATGGAAATGGAAAGCATTATGCTAAGCGAAAGAAGCCAGGTGGTAAAAGGCAAATAAATACTATATGATCTCACCTTTAACAAGAACCTAATCAACAAAACAAACAAACAAGAAGAATATAACCAAAGACACTAAAATTGAGAACAGGCTGACAGTGACCAGAGGAGAGAGGGGAGGGAATTTCAGGGAAAAAGGGGAAGGGTTTATAGGAACAAGTATAAAGGACACATGGACAATAAAAAGGGGGGATGGAAATGGGAAGGATGTGGGAAGAGCTGGGGGTGGGCTGGGATGGGGGTAAAAGACAGAAAACTGTGCTTGAACAACAATTAAAATAAAAATGAAAAAGAAATATTGTTCAGCCATAAAAAGTGAAATACTGATATATGCTACATGAATGAACCCTGAAAAAAATCATGCTAAGTGGAATTAGACACAAAAACACATGTTATATGATTGTACTTATATGAAATAACTAGAATAGGCAAATTCAAAGGCAGAAAGTAGAACAGAGCTTACCACAGAATCAGGTAGGAGGTAAAAGTGGGGAGTTATTTTTTAATAGGTACAAAGTTTCTGTTTGGAATGATGACAAAGTTCTGGAAATGGATAATGGTGATGGTTGCACAACATCGTGAATGTATCTAATGCCACTGAATTATATACTTAAAATGGTTAAAGTGTCAAATTTTGTTATATACAACTTACTGCTATGTATCTATTTACTACTAAAAATGTATTTATGTATAAAATATATGTATTTATGTGTATATATATACATATATATAAAGCATACATATATGGTTAGGTGTGCTAGTAGAGATTAGGGTTACTCATGGGCAAAAACTTCTTAGCACATGAAATTCACATCTGTGCTTCAGCAAGAACACAGTTTATTTCACATCAAGGTTATCTTGAAGTATTCAAACCATGAATGTTCTGTTGTGAATGCATTTGTGTTTTTCATTGGAAATGTACCTTAATCTGACTGCCTATTTTTTGCCAGACCACTAGACACTCAAGAAATAGCTATTTTATTGATACATTACCTTGGTGTAAGGAAGAACATTTGAAGTTTGATGCCAAAAGCAAAAATCACAAAGGCAAAAGAATGGCAAGCTTAACCACACAGAAACCCCAAACCTTTCTACAGCAAAACAACAATAACAACAACAAAACCACCTCCATTATCAAAATCAAATGGCAAATTAGTTGACAAAGGGTTGCAATCTCTAATTCAGAGTTTCTCATGATATGATCAGCATACCACTGTGCTATGGGAGAGCAGTTTTAGATGGTAACTGGATGAATAACTGAATGTTAGAGTGTGACTTTAGGCACTACAGCAAGCAGGGAGGAGAGTAGTTTTGTCCTTCAAATCATACCATGTAAGAGGTTACATCCTCAGAAGTAAGGTCCAAGAATATACATTTATGAAAACATGAATTCTGAGACTCACTTAGAGATGAGCAAATAATCTTTATGCATTTTTCTTGGAAACCCAATCTTTCCCTTTACTATTATGTATCAATTTAGTGGGGAAGGTTGAATGAATTAACACAAATAAAGTAATTAGAAATCTTTGCTATTGTTATTTTCTGAGCATCTAAATGTGGGAACCAGTTTTTGCCAGCTCAGAAGGTTAAAGGTAGGCTTCTAGGGCTTTTAAAGCTATAAGGGAACTCCAATTCAAAATATCTCAGACCACCCTGGGCAGGTGTGCTTGGGAGCCAAAGACAGCAGAATAGAGAAGAAGTTTTAGATAAAATCTTAGAAATAAATTTGAGGTTACAATAAAAACAATGACAAAGGCAAGGTTTCAGCTTGCTAGCCCTTACTGATCAGAGAATTAAGGTCCCTCAAATTTCAACTTTACCAGTTTTTTTCATAGGCTGTTTGCCCAGCATATTCTATCTGCCTCCTAGCTTTTCCAGTTTTAGAAGCACATTCAAATGATAAGGTGGAGTACCCTCATAATAGAGCGACCAACCATTCCAGTTTTCCTAGAACTGTCCCCATTTGAACATCAAAAGTCTTGTGTTCTCGAAAGTTATGGTTGGTCACCCTACCTAAAAAGGACATTTTAAACATTTGGTTAGTTTCTTGGCTAATATTTAGCTCTGTTTAACTTTTTAATTAAGAAAAGTTAATTCTTTAGTGTCATACAGATAATTTTTTAGTGTCTGGCTGATCTTAGGTGGAGTTTTGCTCTGCTCTTGTGAGGCATCAGACAAGTTACTTAATTTTCCCAAGCTTCAACTTCCTTTGTTACAAAATGAAGAGCATAACGGTACCCATTTCATGGGTTGTATAAATAGTAAATAAGATCACGCAGATATAGTTAGCTATCAATCTATCATAGTTATTAGTTACCTAACACAAGATTGAAGGGCTGGGGTTTAAAACACACCTTCTAATAGTTTAGAGACATCATTTACATGATGCTGTTGCAACAGCAAGCCACATGCCCATTACCACTGTATTGTGTGTACACATACAGCACTGTCCATCAGGACTTCTCCCAGGCTATTATAGTTACACATATGGTTCAAACCAAAAAATCACATATAAACCTTAATAGGGATTTTCCAAGACTAAGTTAAAGTTGTAAAATTTTTACATTTTACAAGTGTTACACTAAAAATTAAGCAGTCGTCTAACAAAAAAAAAAAACTTTATTGCATACTGGCTGTATAACTAGAAACCCCGGGGAAAACCAAGTGTAAAATACAACCCTACCCTCAAATTACTTACTCTCGTGTGTTCCAAGGACACCAACAGCTACTTTGGGAGCAAGGGACAGATCAAAGCAGAAGAACCAGATAGAAATCAAGACTATACCCAGTCCTTACCTCCCAAGAATATAATAGCCCCTCCAATAGGGAAATGGGCTGTAGAAGGAGGGGCAGGGAGCTTCTCCAGAAGTAGTAGTCTTATAAGTAGACAAAGAAAGGGAAAAAAGACATCCCAACAGGAGTTTGAAATAGAGAATCATTAAATAAAACAGAAGTAAAACTGATGGGTGAAGTATAAAGATAGAAACCCAGGGAATAAATGAAGTAAGAGGAAATCTTCACTCAGGAGAAGACTGTCCAACTCAGATATTGGAAAAGCCCCATGACCAGCAATAACAGCCTCCTACTTTTGCTAATGAGCATGTGATTCTAGGTAAAACCTAAACCAAATTCAGAATCCCCAATCTCTAAGGTCTCAGTTATCAAGAAAAACGTGAGAACACTTTGTCCTGCTAGAAACGTAAGGTTGTTACCACAGGATCCTGCCACACTTCTCAGTCTTACAGAATGGCTTAGATGTTTAGGACACTGAGTTGCTCTGATCCCAAGAGGCAGGGTACTCAGGTCCACGTTCTCAATACTTCATCCCGTTCCTTCCACCAATGCTCTCAGCACCCACATCCTTACCTTGTACAATGCTTTGCCAAGAACCAAACACCAAAAGACAGGTGCCAACGGACTAGGTGACAAAGTAGGTGTCTGGGTTTCCATTCAAGAAACCCAGACAAACCAGAAAGCCTCCCAAAGTGTGGCACAAGTAAACACTTTGATCTCAGGCTTTCAGCCTCACATCTCACTTACCTAGATCCAACCCTTGTAGGCCCCAAGCCTAGTAATCAAGCTGAGGATAAGTCCCTTCTTACACGTCATCAAGGCCATTCTGGGGCAGTTTCTCTAACAGTTGAGAATGCAAATGTGACAGGAGCTCTTTCCAGATGTCTCCTCTATTGCCACTCTCCTACCAAGCTGAGCTGGATTATTAGGAGTCTGTTATGGCTTTTGCTCAGCATGGTTGCAGCATCTGTGATCTGAATATACTTATAGTAATCTTTTCCCAGAAATGAAGATCCCCTAGAAACCTGTTGGAACATGGCCTAATTTATTTGAGACAATGAAATAAATTGATGTCTAAACTGAAATAATAGATGAGGAAGGGCTCTGATGATCTGGAAAATGCTAACGAAGTTGACAGCCCTGCTTGTCCCCTCCTGGAGCTGCTGGTATTGCAGAGGTAAACCTGGCCTGAACACTAAGCAAGGGTAGTTCCTACTTATGCCAACTGCTTTTAAAATTTCCTCTTTGTGCCTCACTGAAAAGCCATCCAATTATTCAAATATTCTGTGGTGCTCACAATTTCTTATTACTGGTCTGAGCACGCCACCTGCCCTTGACCTAGAGTCTCAGAACTAGAGGGAACCTTAGAGACCAGAGAGGCCAGGTGACTTGCTTAGGCTCACACAGTGAGCCTGGTGCAATTCAGGTCTCCCACTAGGGGATTCTTTCATGTACATAAACTGCATCATTGAGAAAAAATAAAATCCACCCCCCTACAAACACATATCTGTGTTCTGTTATGATGGCTTCAAAAACACCAAACCCACTGTGGCTGGGTGTCCTGGAATTGCCTTCCCTGCCTTGAGATTGCTTCAGTTGTTTCCCCAAAACTGGCTGTTAGCAATGTCTCAGTCTAGAGGACTACAGACACCTTGGGGCTTCCCATTGTCTTGACATTTTCCTTGTACTCACTGTCAGTCAGGGCCACTCAGTAATTTCAAAGCCCTTGCAGTTTCGAGTTCAAATATTTAAACATGGGCTATTAGGAAGGGTGGAATTTAGATCCCAAGAGCATCCCATAGCAGAAACTCTAAAGTAGCAGTGGAAATTATGCTTTGGAGGAGGGGTGCCACCAGCTACCCCCAAAGCATCTAGGGTTCTGGCTACATTCTAGGGTTCAGCACCTCCATATGAAAGCCTCTGCAGGCATACTTCAAAATAAAGTTACTACCTTCCAAGAGTCTCCTCAACCCAGGTAGCCTTGGGTCCAGTAACAGCAGCCCGAGAGCCAGACCTCCTCAGTTCCCCTAGTGAACTTTCTGGTAGCCCCTTTTGTCAAAAGTGAGAGTCCAGCAGAGGCTGGTGCGAACCAGAACTCGTGCTCACCTGTCTTCCCAGCCACCCACCTGTGGAAGAAGAGCAGAATGGAGAGCATGGTCTGGTCGATCTTGCGGTTGCAGATGCCCTCGTTGAGCAGGTAGCAGGGGTCCCGCAGCACAGGCTCTAGCGAATCCTGACGCATTATGCTGTTGAGCTTGTCGGTGTTGAGGTTCTCGAAGACCAGCTTCTCCTGCAGCTGCCGAAAGTTACTCACGGTGGGGCTGCCTGGGTGGTTGTTCTCCCCTCTGCTGTCTCCCTGGAGCCCACTCCGGTGGGCCAGGTCCAGGCAGCAATTGCAGCAGTCGAGACCGACAGGTGAGCGGCAGTCGGTCTTGGGCTGGGCCATCTTCTCAGGCTTGGGGGTTGCCCGGCCTGCCAGGTCCGTGGCAGCTGGCAGGTGCGCGTCCGGTAGGGGGTTGGCGGGTGGAGACTCCAGGGTGTCTGGAAAAAAGGCTAGCCGCAAAGAAAGAGTTGGAAATTAGCGCCTCCAGCTAACCACTCTCTTGGATCGGCCCCCTTCTGGCTGTGTTGTTCAGGGTGCGAATAGAAACAGCTGGACAAACAACTCGGAACGGATCCGTGGGGCTCACTTCCTTTTCTTCCTCCACCTCCTCCTCCGCTAGAGGCCCGGGCCGCTCCCCGCCCCCCCCCCCCCCCCCCCCCCCCCCGGCCCCCCCCCCCCCCCCCCCCCCCCCCCCCGCCCCGAGGTGCCACACGCAGTCCCAGCGCCGTACCAAGTTTCCAAAGTGTGAGAGGGACTCAGGGTGGACCTGTGGCAGCAGGATGGGCGGGCAGCAGGGCAGAGGGAAAGTCTGGACGCGCCTTTCTTGTTCTCTCCTCTTTACTCCCTCCCTCCTCGGCTCGCCCGCTTTCAGGCTCCCCTGAGTGGTGCTGGCTGAACGGTGGCAGGAGCCCAGGGAGTGAGTGAACAAGCTGCACAAGTAGGAGCCCACAAGGGGTCGTGACAACATATAAATTACATCCAGGCGACCGGCAGAGACTTCTCCAGCTTCCCCGGCGGGCGCCGGCCCTAAACCGGTTAGGTCCTGCCCCCCAACCCCCGCTCCACCGCACCCAAACCAGCTAGGTCCTGCCCCCTATTCCTGCTCCTCTGCACCCACACGCCCTCGCAAGTACACGGATGATCGCACGCACCCTTGCCAGCGCAGTCGGGTCCGGTGTCTCAGCCCAGGCTCTCTCACCCCTCAGGGCGCATCCTCCTCCAGAAATCTAAGAGCGGCTGGGCCGGGACGCCTCGCCACTCTGCTCTCGAGTTTGGCGAAGGGGCAGATCATTCCTGATCCCACCGCGGACTGGTCCCCCTACAGGGGAGACGCCGCCCTCCAGAGTCTTTCTTGTTACAGCTTTACAATGCCGCCCTCCCCCACAAGCCTCTTTTTTGGGGGGTGGGGGTGGGAGAAGAGAAAGCCTTGTTTCAGGGGAGAGGGTGTGCAAAGAGAACGTTGCCGCTACTGAGAGTCTGAGCATGCAGGACACACTTAAGGATATCCAATAAATACCTTAAACAAAACTCAAAGAAGCACAAACTCCCCTCGGTTTTTGTTCTTTTCTTCTCACTTCACTTGTCTTTCCCTCTTTCCCCCCACTTACTTGCTGTCCCCTCTCTTCCCTGAACCCTACTGGAGGCGATTTCTGTACTGGCTTCCGGGGATGTAAGCTACCGGGCCAGCTCTCCGACGCCTGGACTTTCTCTCTTCCCAGTTTGCCCCCTCCCCCGACCGGCTTCGGTCTCCGCTTTTTCTCCCATTCGTTCTTTCTTTTTTCCTTACCCATTCCCCCTCTTTTTGTGCCCCCAGTAAAGACTTGTTTCTTTTTCTCTTTTTATGTACGTCCTCAAGTGTCCCCTTTGCCCCGGTTCTTCTTTTTCTCTCCTTGACTTCTTTCTCCCCCCTTCATTTCCCTCGTTGTATTTTCCCTTTCCTTTTCTCACTTCAACACACCCCCTCTTTCACCTCAACTTTGCTTCCTACTCCTCACTTCACTTATCTTACCCTATTTTTCGAACTTTTTCTCCCCTCATCTTTTCTAACCGTCATATCTGCCCTTACCCTTTCAAGACATGTGATTGGCTATTCATGAACACAGGAGTGTCCTCAAACCGCCAGCTGAGGTGTTCTTGGCTCGGAAAAGGTTACTCTGGAGCGTCTGGTGTAAGGTTAAAGGTTACATTTATGGAGAGCAAGGCAGGTTGGTGCCAGGGATCATACCCCAGCTTTGTGGTAGTAATGTGTACTGTGGTAGACTTCCAGGATCTGAAAACTTGGAATACTTTGAATATATAGGACTCAATAATTATTTGTTCCGCAGAAAATTCCACGTATTTATGGTGTTTAGTTTTCACATAAGATTCAAATGGATTTCAGTTTCAGTTGGCACTCCCCGCCCCCCTCTAGCTTGCTTCATTCACAGGTCCACAGCCCTTGCAATAGAGCAGTGTATAGTGCCATCTTGTGTTTAAGACGTGGAACATTACCTACCAGGGAAACATCTTTGGGAGAAGCCAGAGGTGCTTCCTAGTGGAATATACACTGCGTTGGTTCTGAGTAACAAAAAAGGGAAGGCAGATCCTTTACACTAAGAGGTCCCAAGGCCAAGTTGTACACCTGGATCCCAATCAGGGAAGGGCCATCCTCTTTCTAGTGGAGCTGCATTTGCCTCAATCCCTGTAGATTGGACTGCCATAGATTTGAAATTCTCTTCATATGCCACAAACAACAGCCCTGTTATTAGGAGCAAAGGGCAGTCAGCAAACTCCTGTTCCCAACTGGTCTTATATGGAATTTATAAGGCTCTGTGGGTCTCATATGGGTTCCCACAGTTTCTGGAAATGGAGAGAGGGCAGTGCTCCCTCTACTGTAAGGGCCAGAAAACCAGAAACAAGCTGTATACCTGGCTCTTGACAAGATCCGAAGATCAGAGATGAAAGAAACATTTGGAGTTCATTGTCCAGACCAGCTGAGCTAAGAGTATAGTCCCTGTGTACTCACAAATTGCTGAGGATTCTTCAGTTGGATCTCTCAAAAGCCAATCCTTTAGTTGCATTAATTTTCCCTTTTCTTCTTCATTATCTTTTAAAAAATTGTTCTTGGGTAAAAGCCAGAGAGGTAGTAGAATATGAAATTTCATATGCATTGTGTAGACTTACACCCTACTGAATTGGTTTTAATTACAGTTTTTATGATTCCTTCTCTTGTTTATAATTATTTTATGTTAAATGTTAAAACAAAATATATTAGCTCTATAAATGTTTATTTAAGTTATGTTTGGAGAACTCCTGGGGCCTTTTGCTTTTATGTGTGTCTTGGTGATCTTATCTTTATGCAAAACCTTGGGACAAGGCCCTGGTAGAAGTATTTTCTTCTTGGCATTTGGCACCATTAAACACAAGATTTTGTCCCCTTGACATTTCTCATTGGTGTCCTTGCTCTCAAATAGTATTGTTGATAATTCAGTACAGCTTTGCATACTATATCCAGGCTGATCAAGAACAAATATAACTTAGATATACAAAAGTCCAGATAGTTTAGAGATAGAGTTCAGAAAGCTGCCATGTGTTTATATACATGTCTAGCGTATATTGAAATACAGCCTACCTCCACTGAAAGGCTGACTGGACAGGGCTTTCTTGGCTCCTGTCTATGAAGCCTTGCTTTGCTCACATATATTGTGTTGGATAGGGATATTCCAACCAGCAAAGGGGTTTTTGCTTAAACCTAAAGGGCAGAGGGGCAACCCACTTTCAGAGAGCACTGGTAAGTTTCTAGGTGGAGCAGAAAGAAAATAATAAGGAATGTCTCCTTTTCTGATGGAATCATTTGACAATCATTTATTTACTCTGCATTTGCCCTGTGCCTGGTATGGTGTTAGTGGAGATTCAAGCCCCCAAAGAACTCTTGGTCTAGCTGTCAAAACAGATGTATTAACAGACGATAACAGTGCAAGTGGAATGTGATGATGGAGGCTTGGTATGTGCAGGTGGGGGGGGCACGTGCTGTGGGAGTGTGGAAAAGGGGCTAGCCCTGAAAGGTGGGAAGGGCAATCCAGGTGGAGAGAGTGGAAAACAGAGGCATGGAGGTGAGAACAGTGTGTGTGCTGGGGGCTAGATGTGGATTATGAGGCAGGTCAGTGTTACTGGAGAAAAATGTGAGAGACAGAAGAGTGAGAGTGGAGGCTGAGAAGGGATTTGGGGACCAGGTGTCAGGGAACCTCATGTGAAACATTAAGGACATCCTCCCACTTTACAACTATTATGCATTTAGCAATTATTTTTTTAAAAAGAACAGATATCAGCCCTGGCTAGCATAACTCACTGGATTGAGTGCGGGCGGGCTGTGAACCAAACCACCGCAGGTTCCATTCCCAGTCAGGGCACATGCCTGGGTTGCAGGCCACGGTCACCAGCAACCGCTCATTGATGTTTCTCTCTCTCTCTTCCTTCTCTAAAAATAAATAAATAAATAAAAATTTAAAAAGGGAACAGATATCATTTATTGAGTCTGGGCTATATGCCAGGTACTTTACATACATCATCTCATTTAATCCTGGTAACAATTCCATGGAGTAGGTATTATGATCCCAGTGATGAAATGGGTTTGGGAAAAGTTAAAGAAGCTCTGAGGTCACGTAAGTAATACATAATGATGTTTGGATTTGAATTCACAGCTTTATGACTTCCAAACTTGTGCCTTTAACTATTAGGCAACTTTTTAATGATGGGTTAACCCAACATTTACAAAAGCATATCTGTTTTAAGAGGATTGCATATTCAATGGTGGATTTACTGACAAATATACTTAAAGGATTTTTATCTGTGCTGTGGAGAGCCAAGAAGAGAATTTACAAATCTGTTATAATAATTAGTATTATAATAGCTGAATTTTTATTAACTACCATGTGCCAGGCACTGTGCTAAGTGTTTTACATGGCATCATTCAATTTAACTATCACAACAACCCTTGTGTGATGGACACTACAATCATCCCCACTTAAGAGATGAGGAGACTGAGTCACAGAGAGGTTATACAGTTCACCTAGAGAATAGGCAGCTGCCCTCCGTGTACTTACAGTCTAGTAAAAAAATCATGACAGTGATTTTTAGGCAAGTCTATTTCCCTACCGTCGATATTCAATTTTATTAACCTTTCTTAACTAGGAAAAGAAGATTATCCTTCCTGAAACTTTTCAAAATTGTTTATCACAGATTTGTAGACTATAGCCAAGAAGGGTTTAAAAACTTCTAGATCAGAGGTTCTTAACCTTTGTTTTGTGTTTAAGGCCACTTTGATAGTATAGGGAAGCCTATGGACCCCTTCTCAGGAGCAATGGTATTAGATACATAAAATGCATAGGATTACAAAGGAAATCAATTATATTGTTATACAATTATTAAAATATTAAAAATAGAAAATTTTGATATAGTTATATAATATTAATGTGGTGACTAACAAGATATAGATGCAGCTCTGATAACCATGGTAACTTCAAAGTAATGATGAGTGTAAATATATTTAAAGTCACCTGTAATGACAGAAATGTGACATAAAGCTCTTTTTGATTTCTACTGGTGACAAAATCATAGGTACTGCTTATATCATTGTGATCTGTATTTGTAATTGAAAGACATCTAAATGTCAGTTAGAGGTTGGTGAAAATAAAGATCTCATGTTTTTCCATTAAATCTTGTTATCCTCTGAATTTTTAAAAATCTTTATTCTAGATCAACCAATTATAGTGTTGATAATAATAGCTAACATGAATGAGCCTTTGCTATATGCAAGGCACTGTGCTAAGAGGTTTTATAAGTGTTTCCTATTTATTCCTCATAGTAAGCCTATAAGGTGACTTTGTTTTATAGCTTTCAGAGAGATCTAATTAATTTTCCAAGGTTATACAGTTGGCAAGTGGAAGAGAATGACAGAAATTTATTTTCTCACATTTCTGGGGGCTGGAAATCTGAGATCAAGATGTTGACTGGACTGGTTTCTACTGAGGCCACTTTCCTTGCCTTAAACATGGCTGTCTTCTCCCTGTGCCTTCACATGGTGTTGTATGTGTTTGTATCCACATTTTCTTTTCTTATAAGGACAATGGTCATATTGGATTAAGGCTCACCTTAATGGCTTTATTTTTTAATTATATTTTATTATTTATGCTATTATAGTTGTCCCAATTTTCCCCCATTGTCCTCCTCCACCCAGCCCCACACTCCCTCAGGCAATCCCCACACTGTTGTCCATGGATCATGCATATGTGTTTTTTGGTTGCTCTATTTCCTATTCGGTATTTTATATACCAATGACTATTCTATGACTTCCAATTTGTACTTCTTAATCCCTTCACGTTTTTCACTCATTTCCCCAATGCCTCTCCCCTCTGTCAACCATTAAAACTTTCTCTGTATCTATGATTCTATTTCTGTTCTGCTTGTTTATTTTGATTTTTAGATTCAATTGTTAATAGATATGTATTTATTGTTATTTTATTGTTTATATATATTTTAAAGATTTTATTTATTTTTTAAAGTTTTTTTTATTTACTTTTAGAAACAGGGAAAGGGAGAGAGAGAAACATCAATGTGTGGTTGCCTCTCACATGCCCCCTACTGGGGACCTGGCCTGTAACCCAGACATGTGCCCTGCCTGAGAATAGAACCAGCAACACTTTGGTTTGCAGGCCAGCATTCAATCCACTGAGCCACACTAGCTAGGACTATTTTTCATAGTTTTGATCTTCTTAAAGAAGACCCTTTAACATTTTGCATAATACTGCTTCGTTGGTGACAAACATCTTTAGCTTTTTCTTGTTTGGGAAACTTAGTCCTTTAATTCTAAATGATAGCTTTGCTGGGTAGGGTAATCTTGGTTGTAGCTCCTTGCTTTTCATCACTTTCAGTATTTCTTGCCAATTCCTTCTAGCCTGCAAAGTTCTTTTTGAGAAATTAGCTGACTGCCTTATGGAAGCTCTCTTGTAGGTAACTGCCTGCTTTTCTTTTGCAGCTTTTAAGATCCTTTGTATTTAACCTTTGGCATTTTAATTATGATGTGTCATGGTGTGGGCTCTCTGAGTTCATTTTATTTGGGACTCTCTGCTCTTCCTGGACTTGTATGTCTATGTCTTTCACCAAGTTAGGGAAGTTTTCTGTCATCTTTTCAAATAGGTTTCCAATTTCTTGCTCTTCCTCTTCTTCTGGCACTCCCATTATGCGAATGTTGGTACATGTGGTATGTTGTCCTAGATGCTCCTTACACAATCCTCATTTTTTTTTAGATTCTTTTTTCCTCTTGTTGTTCTTTTTTTAAATTATTTTTTCTTCTTGCTGTTCTGATTGGTTGTTTTTTGCTTCCTTATGTTCCAAATTGTTGGTTTGATTCTCAGCTTTATTCACTCTACTGTTGATTCCCTGTAAATTGTTCTTTGTTTCAATTAGTGTATCCTTCATTTCTGTCTGGATCTTTGTTATGCTCTTGAGGTCCTCACTAAGTTCCTTGAGCATCCTTATGAGCAGTGTTTTGAACTCCGCATCTGAGAGATTGCTTGTCTCCATTTTGTTTAGTTCTTTTTCTGAAGTTTAGTTCTGTTCTTTCATTTGGAACATGTTTCTTTGTCTCCCCATTTTGGCAGCAATCCTGTGTTGTTTCTATGTATAAGGTAGAGCTGCTACATCTCCTAGGGTTGATAGAGTGGTCTTATGTAATAGCTGTCCTGTGGGGTCCAGGGGCACAGCCTCCCTTGTTACCCAAGCTGGGTACTCAAAGTGTGCCCACTCTTCTATTGTAGTTGAGCCTTGATTGCTGTTGGTATGTCCAAGGTCAGCTATCAACTGTGTTCTGTCCAGGTTCACACAAAATAAGCTACAAAGCAAGCTTCAGATGACTGCTACTTGTGCTGGACTTGGAGGTGCCCAGGAGAGGCCAAGCTGTGAACCAAGGCCAGCTGCTGCTAGTGCTAAACATGGGGTAACTTAACAAGAGATACACAGCTCGCTCAAACCAGATGCTTCTTGTTTGAGATAATTTAGGAAAATCTGAAACATGAGCCAAAACAAATCATTTGTATGGAAAAATCACTGGCAACAACTTGGGTGGGCCTAAAAGTTGGGTGGGGTAGGACCTTGGGGAATCACCAGGGTGGGAAGAATAGTGTGGGCTAGGCTGATGGGGTCTCAAATAAGGTACCTGCTTGCTGGCTATGTGGCTCTGTGTGGGGGAGGGCTCCGAAAAGGAACAATGGTTTCTGCCAGCACTTCTGTCTGGGAGAAAGCTGCCCCCCAACTCTTGCCCTGATGCTGGACAATTCAGTCCCTCCTTGTATGTGTCTGAGCCCTTTAATCTGCTGTCCTGGCACTAGAGCTCAGAGGGAGTAAGTCCAAATAAGTCTGTGTGTGGGCTCTTTAGGAGTAACTGCCTGGCATTCCAGCAGTTTCTGTCTTCCACAGACTCAATGCCTGATGGTTTTTGCAGCCAGAAGTGACGGAGGCTTATCTTCCTGGCACTGAAACCCTGGGCTAAGGGGCATGGTTTGGATCTCGGACTCTTGCTTCTCAGATATCCCTCCTGATTTTTATCTACCACATATGGGTATGGGACAAGCCCACTCCACACCTCTGCCCCTCCTACCAGTCTTGATGTGGTTTCTTTTTTAATTCTGTGGTTGTAGGACTTCCATTCAGCTAAATTTCTGACTGTACTGAATCATGGTTGTTATAGTTTAGCTGCAATATTGATGTGGTTGTATGAGGAGGCAAGCTGTGTTTATCTATGGTGCCATCTTGACCAGAGGTCCAATGACTTCATTTTACCTCTCCAACTTACCTCTTTAAAACACCACACTCCAAATATAGCCATATTCTGAGGTACTGAGGATAGGACTTCAACATATGGGTTTTTTTGAGGGGAGAACAAAATAGCCCATAACAGATTCCTGGCCGGCAGGGTCTGTGTGTTGTGGCCACAATGAACAGATTCACATGGACTACAGAAGTCCTGTAGAGAAAAAGGGACAGCACAGCTGCTATCTAAGTGAGAGAGAGAGGACCACAACCCTTGCTTGTACAGGCTTTTATTGCTTTTCTGGGCACGTTACATCGAGGATGGTCCTCATTTACTGTGCACAGGTTCACTTTAGGTGGTTACCTTTTACAGAAAACAGAGAGGATGTTGCTAATTACATCACAGAAAAAGGATATTTGCAAATGCAAAGGGAAAATAGGTTGAACTGGGTACACTCATCCTTGGAAAGTTTAGCATAAATTTTAGGAGGTTACTTTAAAGATATGCAGTAAACATTTGCTGCCTCAATTCAGGGTGAGGGAGGTTTAGCAAAAGCAAGCCTCATAGCAGCCTAGGTATAATGCAGGCCTGATTCCCCACAGGAGAACCTACCTGTGGGCATGGGTCCTGTGTGTGAGACCTCACTCTCCACTGGCTTTTCTGAGTGGGATCTGGGCTACATTTCCCACTCTATGCAGAACAGTTGTCTATAGATCCCAACCATAAGAATTCAGATTTAGTAGGTCTTGGGAAGAGACAAGGGATCTATAACTATTTTTAGGATTTATTTTTTAAAAATATTTTATTTATTTATTTTTAGAGAGGGGAAGAGAGGGAAAAAGAGAGGGAGAGAAACATCAGTGTGTGATTGCCTTCCATGCTCCCCCTACTGGGAACCTAGTCCGCAACCCAGGCATGTGCCCTAGGACTGGGAATCGAGCTGGCAATCCTTTGGTTCTCAGGCCAGCACTCAATCCATTGGGCCATACCAGCCAGGGTGGGATCTATAATTTTTAATGGTCCCCAGATGATTCTTATAGACAGCTGAGTTTAGGAGGTATTATATTCCCAAACGCAAACTTTTTAGCACAGTGCTTAGGCATGGTAGATTCTCAAAAAGCATTTGTTGATTGATTGACCAAGGGAAAATAAAATATGGAGATGAGCAACTGAGAGAAATTTTAAAGCGTCTTTAGTAATCATCAGTAGAAATTAGTTTAAGGTCTCAAATTGTATAGACAACTCTGTTTGTAAATACGGAGGTGGACCAGATAATGTCAGTATCCATCCCTTCCTACTTTCCATTTTTCTATGCAAAATAACAAGGAGCATTTTTATATGCAAGTGTTAAGAGAACATTAACCAAGAACTGATACAGAGTTAATAATAGAACAAAAGTAAGATCCTACATATGTAGAATATTTTCATCTTTGTGATTACGAGTATATATCTACATGGAGTTTTGCCTCTGTGTGAGGATATTGTGTATGTATTATGTGTATAAGTAAGACATATTTGTATAGAAAAGCGTGTGGAATGGCACTTTTATCAGTTTCTTAATCTCATGTGAGGGCCACTTTACTCTTCCCCTATAGAGATCAATAAATGATTACCACTATAATATTTTAAAAAATAGTAGTAGTAATAGTATAAGGCCTTGGTACTCAAGAATCTCTAGTTTTTAGATCTTTAAATACTGATTTATTTTAGTTTTATTTGGTTTTCCATCCTCCTATTACAAGTTGGATTTACTGTATTCCGAATTGACACATTTTTGTCTTGCTTAAATTCAAATACATACACCTGTGGAAGGATTCCAACTGAAATTGTTGGCAGTGATTACTTCTAAGGAGGGGGTGAGATTAGGTATGGGGAAAAGAATGAAGGAGAGGGACTTTCTAGTTTTATCATTTGCCACAAAATTAGTATGTTATGCTTATCTAAATTAAATATTTTTTTTATTCTAAAAGTAACACAATTCCTGGCTGGGTGACTCAGTTGGTTGGAGAATCATCCTGTACACCAAAAGGTTGCAGGTTCCATTCCAAGTCAGGGCACATAAATAGGTTGAAGGTTTGATCCCCAGTTTGGGTGGGTACAAGAGGCAATCAAAGGTTTTCACATCTCTCTCTCTCCCTCCCTTTCTCTCTTTCTAAAATCAATGACCTCATAGGAAACCTATGAGGTGATCTTATTTTATAGCTTGTTTTACAGGTATTGAAGAAGTCTCAAAATTCACCCACAATTCTGCAACTCAGGAACAATGTTCTCCAATCAAGATGAAGGCATAGGTAAACATGCTTCACTTCCTTGTACAACTATAGCAAAAATTATAATTAGACTACAAAAAAAATATTACCCGAATTTGTCAGAATCAAGCTGTATGGAAGCCCAACAACCAGGGCTTTAAAGAAGCCTCATTCATCCAGAAAGGTAGGAGGGACAGACACTCAGAGAGGTGCAAAGAGGTGTGGAGAGGTGCTGAGGCACAAAGAGATATGGAAACATAGAGTGGCTCAGAGAGGCATGGAGAAGCAGAACAGCCAGTTCCACATTCACTTGTAGTAGATAAAAATCATGTGGGATACCTCAGGAGCAAGGGAACCCAAACCCAGACCAGACCACCCAGCCCAGGGTTCAGCATGAGGAAGGTAAATCCCCATAACTTCTGGCTGTAAAAACCAGTGGGGGTTGCAGCAATGGAAGAAACTTCAGGATTCTTAGGTGACTCCTTTTAAAGCATCTGCAATGGTCTTAGGACTTACACAGACCCACCCCATCTGGGATTCAGCACCAGGGCAACAGCTGGAAGGGCACCAGAGGCATACAGGGAGAAAGTGAATAACTGGTAACAGGGCAAGTGCTGGGAGAGAGCTTCCTCCTGGGCAAACTTCCAGAGGCCAGGTAGTGGCATTGTTCCCTCTTTGAGCCCCCTTCTCCACACAAATCCCAGGGTGGTGACATGGGTTACCTTCCCCTGGCGATTACCTAAGGTTCCACCCCATACAACTTACAGCCACACTTTTCTAAGATAGGCCACACTACTAAGAGAGGGAGTCAAAGCAGCTCTACTTAACACACAGAAACAGACAGAGAGGCTGCCAAATTGATGAGACAAAGAAATATGACCCAAATGAAAGAACAAAACAAAACTCCAGAAAAAGAACTAAAGAAAATGGAGATAAGCAACCTATCAGATGAAGAGTTCAAAACACTGGTTATCAAGATGCCCAAAGAAATCATTGGGTACTGCAACAGCATAAAAGAGACCCAGGCAACTTTTAAGATGGTAGCAAGGTAGATGGGAGCTGAGCATACTTGTTTGAACATTCAACTGGGACACTTAGCTGTCCTTTGGAAGAATAAAGTGAACAGCCAACAAAATCTGATCAGATATGAAGTTTGGAAGCCAAAGGCGAGCAATCCCCAGACCCGCACCTGGAGAGGCTTGAATGTGCAAAGTCGCTGGGGCAGAAACAAAAGGTGTGCAAACACATAAGCAGCTGCTGTGCACCCAAGCCAGGGTGGTGGTCACTGCTGTCTGGGACAGTGCCAGAGAGTTGTGGAGACCCTAGCTGTACCTGGAGCTTGGAAAATAGGAGGACCACAATTGGCCATATCTGAGATAGACTGATCTTGCCAGAGAGTTGGAGGGAGTGGGAAGCCAGGCAGTAATCTGGAGCAGCTATGGCGCCCAAAGAGACTTTTTTTAAAATGGGGACTCAGGCGCACTGGACAGGGATGTCATGCAAATAGCTTCCCAGCCCACAAGGAGGAAGGATTGTGGATGCAAGTAGCTCCCACTGGGTGTACCTCAGAGATTGATTGAAGGGGTGCAAAGTGAGGTCGTTTATCCACATGCAAATGCACAAAGTGGAGAGTGTGGTTGTACAGCACACCAAGGGTGTGGGATGGAAACTGGGCACCTGTGATTATTGCAGCCCAGAGTGAGCCCACTTCCCAGTGGAACCACCACAAAGTAAAAATGGAGCCCAACCCCCACTGCCTCCAGCAGCCAGGAGGATCTGCAAACACCAGCCAATCATGCTTAGCAACCACAAACAGAGGGCCCTCTTTTTTCTTTTTTTCCCCATTTCTTTTCTTTTTTTCTTCAAGAATAACACAATATCAGGTATTGTGATCCCTCCTACTTTTTTCTTCTTTCTTAGCCCACCAGTAAATGAGTGGATCAAAAAATTGTGATACACTTACACAACGGAATGCTACACAGCAGAAGGAAAGAAGGAGCTCCTACCCTTCACAACAGCATAGGTGGATCTGGAGAACATTATTCTAAGTGAAATAAGCCAAGCACTGAAAGAGAAATACCATATGATCTCACCTATAAGTGGAACCTAATCAATAAAACAAACAAGTGAGCAAAATAGAATCAGAGACACTGAAATAAAGAATAAACTGACAGTGACCAGAGGGGAGGGGTATAATGGGGGAAAGAAGAGAAGAGTCATCAAGGAACATGTATAACGTACCTATGGACAAAGACAACAGGGGGAAAATTGAATGTGGGAAGTGGGGGTGTTTAGGGCAGAGGAGAGTAATGGAAAATGGGAACAAGTGTATGAGTAATAATAATAATAATAATAATAATAATAAATAATAATAATAATAAACAGTAACATGATAAGTCCTGGAGCTAAGAGAAAACCAAAGACAAATGCAGAAAGAAGTCAGAAGGTGAAAACCGACATGTGAGACAAAGTTCACGTTGCCCTTTATTAGAACTTTCATTTTTTAAATTTGATTTTTCTTTCTTCTTTTCATTTATATAGGTTATTGTTCTTTGTTTGTTTTTTCTGTTTGTTTTGTTGTGCCTTGTTTTTCTCCCTTCCATATTGTATCTTTTCTTGTTTCACTTCACTTGTATTCCAAATAACTCACTAATCTTAGTCTTTTATTTTTTACTCTTTTTATTGAGATTATATATTTTTTATTATATTATTGTTATTCCAAAGACCATGCAGCACGCCTCCTTGCTATTAATCAATTTTGTCATCTTCCTGAGCTTTATTACTGTTGTGGTACACTCTATTTGCTCTCACACTGCACTATCTTCTTATCCTTTACTGTCACTATTGCTCCTCCATCTAACCTCGCATAAGTACTCCTCTTTCTTAAGTCAGCACACATTCTTCTCCCCCTCTTACAAGACTCTTGTTTCTATTCCTCTTTATATAAAGACTGGCTATTTAGGCGAAATACTATGGTTATTACTGGATTGTTCCAACAGAATTCATAGTTCACTATTTGTTGGTTCTTTAAACCTCATAGAAAACTCTCCCCCTGTCTTATTCCATTTCACCTTCCCCCTGCCTCTGGTCCATGGAGTTAGGAATTGTTTCATTTTTTTTATTTGTTTAATTTTCCCTCTCTCAACCTGGGATTTACTCCTTACTTTTATTAGTTTACTTCCCCCATGTTCTTAAAATCATCTACTTTTCACTGGACATCTCATATTCAATATTCTCTTTAGTACAATATTCTTATTCCCATTCCACCTTTATTAAATTTATTTCAGCGGTTATTGCTACTGACCCTGCTGTGGTTTTTCTCCAATTTTGCTCCCATTGGTTCAATACCTTTTTAATTGTACCTCAGACATCAGAGTATACTTTTACGTTTTTTTACCCCTTTGTTCCCATCATACTTACCTATTTTTATTACTTTTAAAATTTTGTTATCCCCCTATTTTTGCCTCAGTTCTATCCCCACTGTTATTTGCCAGGGTCCAGCCTCGGCGGGGTCTCAGGGTCCCTGAAGGATGCACGGCTAAGACTAATGAAGCGAGACACCGGGTGGGGGGCCGGAGGACAGCCAGGCTCTCTAGACCTGACTGACTCACCAAGTAAAATCAATCTTTATTTTTATAGGGGAGATTATACAATATTCAATACATAGTATGATTATTAACACAAAAACAGTTACCATAGAAATAATTTCAAAAAGTACAGAAGGTTTTACAGATCAATCATATTAAACAAAGAAACTGAAATTTACAAAAAGTCCCACAAAGTAACCATATTAAACAAAGGTTATTTTGACCAAGAGGGTCATTAATCAGATAACCAATGAAGCTATATGAGCACAAACTTTCACATGCTGATTAATAATTAAATATCTACTAAATTTCTATAAATTGGTCTAAATCAAAGGGGTACAAGGAGTGCTTTAAAAACTAGTTATTGTTTATAGAAATTAGATAAATGATTCTTTACCTTGCTCTATTAACTACATATCTGGGGGGGGGCTATATTATGTTTCTATGTACTGAGATTATTATATTTTAATTAAAACTCCTTCCTCCTCTCTCCACCTGGTCCCAACAACAACCACTCCTGCCCAGGGCATGGGGAAGGCAGTGGTTCTAAGAAATCTTGAGCTTTTGAATGGTGACTCCTTAGACATTCCAAGCAATGGCTTCCTTCAATGTTTGGCAGCTAGTGTGCCCATAGTTTAATTCTATCCTTTACTTTCCAGGTGGGGGGAGTGGACAGCATTAGGGTTATTAGGGGCTTCTAGTTAGTGGTCAGCAAATTATTCCACACAGAATCAGAGGCATCGTGCAGAGTATTTTGTTATAAAGCACAGGTGTCCAAAAATTTCACCACCTGATGCTAATAGGGACAGGCATATGGGAAGAGATGGATAGGAGGTCTGGCCACAGCCACTTCTGCCTTGCAGATGCGTCTCATCCGACCCGACCTTGTCAAGGGTCAGATGTTGGACAGTCTCCAACAGTTATTGATTCTCCTCCCTCTTTCCACTCAATAACATTTTCCCCTCATTCAATCATCTCATATTCCCTTTATAATATATTTTAATATCTGTAATCTCTCTTCACTTTATCAATATTTGCTCAAGTGAGGCTGAGATTGCTGATGTGGTAGGGCAGTCTGATTTGCTGGCATAGGTTCTGTTGCCTGGTAGTACTGCTTTTTTAACCAATACCTATTCAACCGCTTACAAGACAAGGTGGGAGTTGTGACTACCAGTAACCTACTGGAGATGAAAACCCATCAACAAAGAAACCACCAGCAAGTAAAGACCAAGTACAACAAGAGATCCCACACAAATGGAAGAAAGGGCAACACTAGAGCATCCAGACAAGATCAAAGGAGCTCACACAGAGCTCCTACCACAGAAATCCACTTCATGAAGACAGCTAGTGAAGCAGAGCATTCTGGAGCACAGAAATAACCAAAAAGAGCCACCTAAAATGGAGAGACAAGAAGAGCCCCCCAATAGAAAGGAATGGAAGAATCCCCAGTAAAAGAGCTAAATGAAATTGAGGCAAACAATATATCAGATACAGAATTTAAAAAAATGGTTATAAGGATGGTCAAAGACCTTAGTGACAGCTACAGGGAACTGAGTGGGAACTATAACAACATTAAAAAGAAAATATAAAATAGAAACAAGAACCAGGAAGAAATGAAGAATACAATATCTGAAATAAAAAAATACACTAGAAGAAATTACAAGCAGGATGGATGAAGCAGAGGATTGAATTAGTGAGCTGGAATATAAGGAAGAAAGAAATATCCAGGTAGAGTAGCAGCATGAAAAAAGACTCAAAAAGTACGAGGATGGTACAGACAGAAGAACCAGCTTCGGCACAACCTATCTGGTAAGGAGTGTGGTAGAGACTCAAGAAGGCTGGCTGGGTGCCCACAGGCAACAGCACTGGAGGGATAATTAAGTGGCAGGTTGGATCCCTCTAAGAAGAATGGGGTCTAAACTCTAAGCTGGGATTCCAAACTTAGAGTACAAGATCCCAAAAAGTACACAGATAATAGCCGGCAGCAAAAAGCAGCAGGGTTGCTCTCTTCCAGAGACAGACAGCTGGAGACACAAGAGCCATTTAAAGGGCCAACACACAAATTTTCATTCATAGCCACTTACCCCGGGTTCTGGAAAAGGCGGGGGCAGAGTGGGCTGGTCACACCTGAGGAGAGAATGAGGACTGAATCTTTGGGGAGAACACTGAGAGAGTGGACACTGGGACTCTGGTTCACAGTCATCTCCCACACTGCAGCAGCCATCCTGCTCAGGCAGACCACACCCTCCCAGCAGCAGCAGACTGAGGGGAAACAATAGCCCATACTCAAGGAGGGTCTCTGCCCTGACCATATGGTGCTTAAGCCTGACTGCTGAGTACTGACTGCCTAGATTAATAACAGCAGGATATAGCCACAAACAGTAGATCTCTGGCAAAGGATGGGGGCAAAGTGGACTAGAGAGACTTGAGAAGAGACCGGGGACAGAGACCTTTGGAAGAGAAGTGAGAGAAGTGGGATCCCAGTGCTGAGCCAGCCCCCATACAGCAGCAACCATTTTGCTCAGGCAGACCACTTCCCTCCAAGTGGCAGTAGCCTGAGGGGATATAATAGCCTCCACCCCAGGAAGGATTTGGCCCTGCTCTAAGGTGCTTAATTCTGACTGCAGAGTGCATAATGACTAGATTAACAACTGAAAGAGACAGCCAGGATCATCAGATCCCTGGAAGTATCAAACAGGCTGCCTAAGGTCAGATGGGGTCAACATCTGACATCACCAGAGGCAGATCCAGAAAGAAAAAGAAAAAAAAAGTGGTAAGTAATAGAGGCTACTGAGATGAAATTCACTGTGGTATTCTCCATGATTTGCAATATTTTCTTTCCTGCATAGTTTTTTAACATTCATTTCTTGTCCAGTGAGTTTGTACATACTAAGTCACTAGATTTTATACTATAGTGTATTTCAATTCACATATTTTGCTCCTTCCTCCTCTTAGCCCATTTTATTTTCCTCTTTCCTAGCTTATTTTCATTTCAAATTTTGTTTGGTCTCTTGCTACAACTTGTTTCTATTCTGCATTCTCACTATTTCTCCCATGTCTAGACGCACAGAACCAATTTTCTCATCAAGGGTCCTTTAACATCTTTTTTCCCTGCTCTTAAAATACCCACATTCTCTCCACCTTTAACTAACTTTGCTACTTGGCTATGGATTGGGTAGTTGTTGTTGCATTTTTTTTTTCAATTTTATCTCTAGAGCTTCACTAATTCTGTATTTTAAATATCAAATTTTACTTGTCCCCTCTCTTATTTTTCTTTTGCCTCAAATTTTAATTTTACCATCTTAGCCATTTTTTTCTTTTTTGTCTTTCTTCTAGTTCTCTTTCATCCTGCTCTTTTATTTTTCTTTGTTCTCCTTTTTTTCTTTTTCCTTATATGCCAAATTTTAATTTTCCCTGTCTTGGCCTGGTTTTTATTCCTCCTTCTTAGTATTCCCTCTCCCTCTATCATTTCAAAATCACTTTCTATTCTTCTAAACATCTTTTAGACTATACCTTGTTTCTTTTTTCCCTCTTAATCACATACCACTTAAATTAATTTCAGCTCATTTGTTTTTTGATAGTACAATGCTGCATCTTTCCCTCCAATTTGACTCCTATATTTTTGTTAATTATTTACTATTTTCATCCTTTTTCTCTAACTTTATTTTATTTTATATTATTTTAATTTCTATTTAAATCTAATACTATACACTTCCCTTCTCATTCTCCATTCTACTTTCTACATTCCCTTTTTTATTCATGATGTAAATTTTACCTTCTCTCTTTTGCTTGCTCCAATTCCCAATTCTTAGTGCTCCTCCCTGTACCCTCTCAAAATCATTTTTCTTTCAGTAGGTCATCACATATTTGCTGTCTTTTTAAAAAATAGTCTTAATCTCTTTACACTCTTATTAATACTTGTTCATTTACTGTTGATAGTAGGATTCTCTGGGGAGTTATTCTTGTAGGTGTGGGTTTGTTTCCTGGACTTTGTGGTTTTGTTCTGGTAGCACCTGCACAACAGCACACAAGACGTGCTGGGCGTAGTGAATCTTGGGCAACCAGCTGGAGGGAAGGACCCACAAAAGAATGATCCAACAACAATCAAAAACCCAATTACATCCAGAGAACCAGCATAAACAGCATAAAGGATATCACAAGAACGTCAAGTTCAGGTGGTCAACGAGACTGCACTACTGAATCTCAAAAGCCTCCTGCCACAGAAGCTCACACCACAAAGTCAGGAAGTCAAAACAGATCAATTTAAGAAGCAGAAGCAATCAAGAAGAGTCTTGCAAATAATGGGAAGACAAAACAAAACAAAACAAAATAATCCCCAATCGAAAGGGAAGGAGGAATCCTCAGAAAGAATGCTAAATGAAAGAGAGGCAACTCAATTATCAGATATTGAGTTCAAAGCAATGGTTATAAGGAAGCTCAGTGAGCTCACTGAGAATTACCAACAACTACAGAAAAACTATGAGGAACTTACTGAAAACTATATTAGCATTAAAAAGGACATAGAAACAATCAACAAAGGCCAAGAAAAAATAAAGAATACAGTTTCTGAAATGAAGAACACAGTAGAAGCAGTCAAGAGCATGCTAAATGAAGCAGAGGATTGAATCACTGAGCTGGAGAGCAAGGTAGAAAAAAAAAACACAAAAAAGCAAGAAAATGGAAAAAAGACCAGAAAGAATAAAGAGAGGTTAAGGTAAATGCAGGACAACATGAAATGGAATAACACCCATATAGTAGAGATACCAGAAGGAGAAGAAGAGGAGCAAAGAATAGAAACCTGTTTGAAAAAGTAATGGTGGAAAACTTCCTTAATTTGATGAGAGAAAAAGACGTGCACAACTCCAAGATGTAGAGAGTCACAATCAAGAGGAACCCAAAGAGGCTCACTGTAAGAAACATCATAATTAAAATGGCAAAATTCCAAGACAAAGAGAGAATCTTAAAGGCAGCAAGAGGGAAATAGGAAATAACATGCAAGGGGACCCTGATAAGGCTAGCAGCTGACTTCTCAACAAAAACACTACAAGCCAGAAGGGAATGGCAAGAAATATTCCAAGTAACGAACAGCAAAGGTCTGCAACCAATACTACTCCACCGAGCATGGCTCTCAATTAAAATGGAAAGTGCAATGAGGAGTTTCCTAAACAGAAAAAAAAAAGGCTAAAAGAATATACCTCCACTAAACCAACATTGCAAGATGTGCTAAAAGGACTGCTTTAAGAAGAGGAAGAAAAACAGTAAGAGAGAGTGATAGAGAAAGAGAGGAACACAAGTACAAAGGGAGTAAACTGACAATGAATAAATACCTATAGATAATAACCTTAAGTGTTAATGGATTAAATGCTCCATTAAAAAGACATAGGGTAGCTGAATGTATAAGAAAATATGACCTGCACCTATGCTGACTACAAGAAACCCACCTCAGAACAAAAGACCTACATAGACTGAAAGTGAGGGGTTGGAAAAAAATACTCCAAGAAAACGGACAGTTAAAAAAAGCCAGGGTAACGATACTTATATCTGACAAAATAGATTTTAAAACAAAGGCCATAAAAAGAGATCCAGAAGGACAATTCATAATACTCAAAAGAAGTATCCATCAAGCAGACATAAATACTGTAAACATATATGCATCCAATGTAAGAATGCCCAAATATATAAGGAAATTTTTGGAGGGCTTCAAGAAAGGTATAGACAGCAACACAATTATAGTAGGGGATTTTAACATCCCACTGTCAACAATGGATACATCTTTCTAACAAAATATCAACAAGGATATTGTGGAACTGAATGATGAATTAGATCAAATGAACTTAACTGATTGTGTGTATATAATCTTTCATTCCAAAGAAGCAAAATACACATTTTTTTCAAATGTACATGGAACATTTTCATAGACAGATCACATGATAAGACACAAAACAAGCCTCAACAAATTCAGGAAAATTTAAATCACATCAAGCATTTTTTTCTGACCACAAGAAACTTAAATTAAAACCAACCTCAAGGAAAAAAACCCCAAACTCTCAAACTCATGGACATTGAATGGCATACTATTAAACAATGAATGGGCTAAGAATGAGATCAAGGAAGAAATCAAAATGTTTCTGGAAACAAATGAAAATGAACTCCCAGCTGTCCAAAACCTATGGGACACAGCAAAGCCAGTATTCAGAGGGGAGTTCATAGCAATACATGCCTAACTAAAAAAGATAGAAACATTTCAAATAAAGAACTTAACACTACATCTACAAGAACCGGAAGAACAACAAACAAAGCCCAGAGTGAGTAGAAGGAAGGAAACAATCAAGATCAGAGCAGAATTAAATGACATAGAGACTAAAAGAACAATTCTAAGGACCAATGAATCCAGGAGCTCCTTCTTTGAAAAGATAAACAAAACTGACAAGACTTTAAGCAGACTCATCAAGAAAAAAAGAGAAGACCCAAATACATAAAATCAGAAGTGAAAGAAGAGAAATTACAACTGACACTATAGAAATACAAAGGATTGTAAGAAATTACTATGAAGAATTACATGACAAAAATTTTGAAAAACTAGGTGAAATGGGCAAGTTTCTATAAAAATATAATATTCCAAAACTCAATGAAGAAGAAGCAGAAAGCCTGAACAGACCAATAACAGCTGATGAAATTGAAACAGTAATTTAAAAGCTTCCAATACACAAAAACTCTGGACCAGATGGTTTCAAAGGATAATTTTAAAAAGCATTTAAGGAAGAGCTAACCACCATCCTCCACAAATTGTTCCAAAAAATTCAAGAAGATGGTAGACTTCTAAACTCTTTTTATGAAGCCAGTATCATCCTAATCCCAAAACCAGATAAAGACATAACAAAGAAATAAAACTTCAGGCCAATATTCCTGATGTACATGAATGCTAAAATCCTCAAGAAAATATTGGAAAACCACATCCAGCAATATATTAAAAACATCATACACCATGATCAAGTGGGATTCATCCCAGGGATGTAAGGATGGAGCAATATTCGAAAATCAATAAACCTAATATACCACATAAACAGAATGAAAGACAAAAATCACATGATCATATCAATAGATGCAGAAAAAGCATTTGATAAGGTACAGCACCCATTTATGATAAAAACACTGAGCGAAGTGGGAACAGAGGAAGCATTCCTTAACATAATAAAGGCCATATAGGAGAGACCTACAGCCAACATCATACTCAATGGACAAAGACCAAAAGCTTTCCCACTAAGATCAGGAACAAGACAAGGATGCCCACTTTCATCACTCCAATTCAACATAGTACTGGAAGTCTTAACCACAGCAATCAGATGAGAAGAAGAAGAAATAAAATACCTCCAAATTGGAAAGGAGAAAGTAAAACTGTCATCACTTGCAGATGACATGACAGTGGACATAGAAAATCCTATAGACTCCACCAAAAAATGTCTGGACCTAGTAAGTAAATTTGACAAAAATGCAGGATACAAAGTCAATGTTCAGAAATCAAAAGCATTTTTGTACACCAACAATGAGATATCAGAAACAGAAATCAGGAAAAAAATCCCATTTGATATAGCAACAAGAAAAATAATGTACCTAGGAATAAACCTAATCAAGGATGTAAAAGACCTGTACTCAGAAAATTACACAACAGTGAAGAAAGAAATTAAGGAAGACAGAAATTAATGGAAGCATGTACCATGTTTATGGATTGGAAGAATTAATATCACCAAAATGTCCATACTACTGAAAACAATTTATAGATTCAACAAAATCCCTATTAAAATACCAATGACATATTTCACAGATATAGGACAAACATTTCAGAAATTTATATGGAACCATAAACAACTCTGAATAGCTGCAGCAATTTTGAGAAACAACAAAGTAGGAAGGATCACCATACCTGACATCAAATTATATTACAAGGCCTCAGTAATCAAAACAGTGTGGTAGTGGCATAAGAACAGACACATAGATCAGTGGAATAGAATAGAGAGCCCAGAAATAAACCCAAGTCTCTATGGTCAATTAATATTCAACAAAGGGGGAAGAAACATAAGATGGAGTAAAAATAGTCTCTTCAAGAAATGGTGTTGGAACATATGAACAGCTACATGCAAGAAAATGAAACTGGACCACCAATTTATACTATACACAAGTAATAATACACAAAAATAAACTCAAGGTGGATAAAATACTTAAATATAAGTTGAAGGTCACAGTGCTCTCACAATGAAGTTCTTGAAGTATGTGCCAAAAGGCTTCCAGATGCTGGCTGATCCTGGCTCTTTTGACTCCAACGCCTTCACGCTTTTCCTCTGGGTGGCGTTCTAGAGCCTGCTGGATGCCCAGATGGACAAGGCCGTGTTAGATTACCCAGACTTGAAACATATCAACCCAGTGGTTTTAAAACACTGGCATGCAGCAGTTGCACCTTACATATTGGAAGCAGGAAAGTGCTGGCAAATTGTCTCTACGCCCTTCTCTAGAGAACAGTAAATTTGATAGTGAACAGAACTGTTTTGCACGGAATATCAGAATAATAAGTATTCCCTAGAAATCCTACTGGGAAGTATGGGCAGATCTCTCCCTCATATAATTGATGTGTCTTGGAATTTGGAGTATCAGATAAAGAACACTGATTCCCGTTCCCACCCAGAAATTAGTTTTAGTTGCAACATGAAAAATTACAGGACTTAGTGGGGAAACAGAGATGCTTCAAAAAAGCCTGGAAAGAGCAATGCAATTGTATCTTGGGGAAGTTAGTTATCCACCCTCCTAGAAGACCAGGAACTCCTTGCCATCAGCAGAATCATCAGAACTATCATTTGTGTGAACTGGATATATTCCTTTTTAAAAGAAAGAAAATTCTTTTTTGATTTATGCCGTTCATAAACGTTGATGCTTTTTTTACACTGGTGAAAGAGTTAAGACAGAAATTCTGCCTAAGTATTTGAATCTTTATTAATTGTACATTGATCAATTTTGATCCTTTTTCAAGTCTTACAAAGGAAAGTAGACAGTATTTGCATTCTGAATAAGTAAGTTCCTGCCAAAACTAAAAAAAAAAAAAATGACTTAAATATAAGTCATGATACTATAAAAGTCTTACAGGAGAACATAGGGAGAAAATCTCAGATCTTCCACACAACAATATTTTCACTGATATGTCCCCTAGAGCAAGAGACATAAAAGAAAGAATAAAGAAATGGGATTTCATCAAAATTAAAAGCTTCTGCGTGTCTAAACAAAACTTCACCAAAATGAAAAGGGAACCAACTGTATGTCAAAATATATTTGTGAATGATATCTCAGACAAGGATTTGGTTTCCAAAATATATAAAGAACTCACATGACTGCACTCCAGGGAGACAAACAATCCAATTAAAAAATGGGAAAAGAATCTGGACAGACTTCTCTGAGGACATACAGAGGCCCCAGGGACATATGAAAGGGTGCTCAGCATCATTAACCATCAGAGAGATGCAAGTTAAGACCACAATGAGATACTACTACACACCAGTCAGAATGGCCATCATAAGCAAAACAACAAACAAGTGTTGGAGAGGTTGTGGAGAAAAGGGGACACTAGTGCACTGTTGGTGGGACTGCAGACTAGTGCAACCCCTATGGAAAACAGTATGGAATTTCCTCAAAAAACTAAAAATGGAACTGCCTTTTGACCCAGCAATTCCACTGCTGGGATTATACCCTAAGAATCCTGAAACACAAATTCAAAAAACCTATGCACCCCAATGTTCTTAGCAGCATTATTTACAATAGCCAAGTGTTGGAAACAGCCCAAGTGCCTATCAGTAAATGAATGGAGCAAGAAACTGTGGTACATTTACACAATGGTGTACTACACAGAAGAAAGAAGGAACTCCTATTGTTTGCAACAGCATGGAAGGAATTGGAGAGTATTATGCTAAGTGAAATAGCCAGGTGGTGAAAGACAAATACCATGTTCTCACTTATAAATGAAACCTAATCAGCAAAACAAACATGTATGAAAAATAGAAACAGGGACATAGAAATGAAGAACATACTAACAGTGACCAGAGGGGAGGGTGAAGGGGGACAATGGGGGAAAGGAGGGGAATAGTCAAGCAATATGTATAAAAGACTCATGGACCAAGACAACGAGTAAGGATAGATTTAATATTGAAGATGGGGGAAGGTAGGGCAGAGGAGTGTAATGGGGGATAAGTGGGGAAAACTGTAGCTGAACAACAATAAAAATTTAAAAAAGACTCAGGCAGAAATTAAGGTTACATTAAGTGAAATAAAAAAAAAAAGTCTACAGGGAACTAACAGTGGGGGTTATGAAACCGAGAATCAAATCAATGATCTGGGATTTAAGGAAGGACAAAGCATTAAGTTAGAAGAGCAAGAAGAAAAAAGAATTCAAAAAAATGAGGATAGACTAAGAAGGCTGTGGGACATCTCTACACATACCAACATCCAAATGATAGGAGTGCCAGAAGAAGAGGAAGAGCAAGAAATAAAAATCTTATTTGAAAAAATAATCAAAGAAAATTTTCCTAATTTTGTGAGGGCTTTAGACATACAAGTACAGAAAGCACAAAGAGACCCAAACAAGATCGACCCTAAGAGTACCATACCAAGACACATCATAATTAAAAAGCCAAAAGTTAAAGATAAAGAGAGTCTGCCCTGGCTGGTGTGGCACAATGGATCGAATGTTGGCCTGAGAATCAAAGTGTCATTGGTTCAATTCCCAGTTGGAGCACATGTCTGTTTTGCAGGCCACATTTCCAGTGTGGGGCATGAGAGGCAAAACACACATTGATGTTTCTCTCCTTCTCTTTCTCCCTCCCTTCCCCTCTGTCTAAAAATAAATAAATAAAATCTTTTTTAAAAAGATAAAGAGAACCTTAAAAGCAGCAAGATAAAAGCAGATAGTTACATACAAAAGGGTTCCCATAAGACTGTCAGCTGATTTCTCAAAAGAAAATTTGCAGGCAAGAAGGAACTGGGAAGAAGTATTCAAAATGATGAAAGGCAAGGACCTATAATGTAGGTTGCTATATCCAGCAAAGCTATCATTTAGAATGGAAGGGCAGATAAAGTGCTTCCCAGACAAGGTAAAACTAAAGGAGTTCATTATCACCAAGCCATTTTTATATGAAATGTTGGAAATAATTATATAAGAAAAAGATCAAAACTATGAACATTAAAATGTCAATAAATTTACAACTATGAACTACTGAATCTAAAAACAAACTAAGCAAACTAACAGAATATAAACAGAATCATGGATATGGAAATCATTTGGAGGGTTATCATTTGGGAGGGGTAAGGGGGATAATGGGGGAAAAAGTGAAGAGATTAAGAAATACAAATTTGTAGGTACAAAATAGGGGGGTTTTAAGAACAGCACAGGAAATGGAGTAGCCAAAGAACTTATATGCATGGCCCATGGACAAGAACAAAGAGGGCATTGATGGAGGAAATAGGGGTACTGGGCAGAGGGGATAAAGGAGGAAAATTAGGACAACTGTAATAGCATGATAAATAAAATACATTTTTAAAAGGGCAACTTTTATCTTAGTCTCTGTATTTATAGAACTGTTTCATAGAGGTCATATATTATCACATCCTAACATTTACAGTGTTTTCTTCTGGAGCTCACAGTGTGGTATTTCAGTGAGTGTGTGTGTGTATGTGTTTTATTAGATAAAAGTTGTGATAGAAGAAATCACAAGGTGGCAATGGGATGAATGAAGAGTGGGCATACCTAACCCAGACTGGGAGAATCAAAGAAGTTTTTCTGGAAGGAGTGATGCCTGAATTGAGCTGTGAAAGATGAATTGGGACGTCAAAACATTTTCTAGTGCCTAGTAGGCACCACCTAATAAGATGATGGACCTAAAAACACTTAGTGCCTAACAGATAGTATAGACTTGATACATAATAGATATCATTATTATTACCTGCCCCTTTCAAGAAAACTTGAATGATAACTTGTGTTTGTTATGAAGAATAAATGTGATAATGTATGTAAGGTACTTAACATAGTGCCAGTTTACAGTAAATTGGGCAGTTGATTGTGTTGGTGGTGGTGGTTTTATTATTTTAGGTTCTGCCTCACTGAGGTGGAATATTCTGTCTCTAATTTGCTGGTTTATCTGACTCTGCAATTTGTCCTGTTACATTATTTCAGATACAATGTCTCCAAGCATGCTTATGTTTAGAGCTTTTACTTATAACAACTATTGGCCCATCCATCACTACTACTATCACTGACCATGTGCTGTACTCAAGTTGTAGTCTTCAAAAGCATATAGAAAATAGGAGTTGATTGTTGAAGAAATGAAGCAGAACCTTGGTCCTTAGAAAATACTTTATGTGTAATAATTGGATAGTCTCTGGTTTTCAGAGCAGTACAACTCCTATATTGATAAACTGCATCAGATGGTGGAAGTGAATCAAAAGCCTTCACTACCTTTTTTGGAACTTTCACTGTCTGGATCAGAGGGTAGTTTGTATATAGACCACAGCTGTGCTCCTTAGCCCAACCCCATCTTTCTACCAGAACCAGTAGAAACTCCTTCTTCACTAGCAGTTGGTGGTCATTCCTGCCCCCCAGTTTTCCATGCTAGTGCAACTGTTACCGGGGAGACCCAAGTCAGGGGACTTCCCCTCCTAAGTTCTTGCCTTGCTTGCAAGAGAAAAATTCAGACAAGAGACAAACATATATAGTGGAATGAGTAGCAATTTTATTTATGAAAACATACAAGCACGAAGCTGTAAGCAGGTACCCAGCTAATCTGAATGCCCCATATATAGAGGAAATATACTTGTAAGTGTGTTGGTTTGTTAGTAAGATTATTTTATACACTTGAGCACCTGGCTATAAGGGGCACTCAGCTAATCTGAGTGAACAAGCTATTGGGGTTCAGGGGTTATATGCCTTAGTGAGTTTCTAGGTTCCTCCTCCTCCTCTCTGTTCCAGACCTTGGGACAGTTACAAAGGCTTTCTTTCCCAGCTAGTAGAGATGATACACACAGAATTTCAAGGGCTCCCCTCCTCTTGCACTTTTGTAGTTTTGCTTTTGATCTTTGGAACACCTGGCAATCTTAATCAGACTGGGCTCAGCACTGCTGAATCAATGGGTGAGACATGTCTCCCTTTTGTTTCTAGCCTCTTATTTTAAGTTCTTTATTAGGTTGTATTGGGAAGGGTCCCTGTTTTATTTCTCCTTTTTATTTCCCCTAACAAGCTACCTAACACAACTCTTAGTGTTGTGTTTTGGGTTTCTGTTTTGAGCTTCATAGGTATTTTAATGAGCATTTGTAAATGGTGGATATCAGACATTGCTACCTTGCCTTACTAACCCAGAATTCTTCTGGGTATAATCTCTTCTCACTGAAGACTACAATGAGAAAGTGCAAAAGTCCTTGGCTTTTCCACCGTCCTTTGTTACTAGCTTTGCATCCTTCTCCATCCTGGGGATCTTGTTTTTACCAGTCATCTCATTTTACCCAATGCAGGAGTCCTATTCTTTTTTATTAGAAAAACCAATTGGGGAAAAATGAGACAAGTGTGATTGAGCAATAAACAATGCTAAAAATTTTTGAAATAAATAAACAAATACTCCTTTGAAAAAGAAAATCCTGCGTTATACTTTCCTGAAGCCTTGATCTCCCCTGGAAAGAAGAAGAGTAAGGGCAGAGGGAAGCTGACCAAACTGGGGGCTGGCTGTCAGGTTGTGGGGGTGAGGAGGATTGGCCAGTGGGAATGTGGCTTTCTGTTTTCTATCTGAGCTGAGAATCCAGGCAAATCACAGATTGCAGGGCAGGAGGAAGGCAAACATCTTGCAAAGATCTCTTGTAAGGTCTTCATAAGGTTTGTAGATCCCAAGCTGATTAGGGGCCCCTTACCTAATAAAATGTAAAAATGGCTTGTGTTTTTTATCTTTTTTAATATCCTTCCTGAGGTGTATCTCACTTCTTATATTAGCTTTTAAAAATCTTGATAATGTGCACTCAGATTGATCTATTTGCCCTGCTTTCCACTCCTTGAAGCATTCTTGTTTATCTTTCTGTAATCTCTGGAATTCTGGACTTGGTTTATCTATCTCTTTGTCACTACTCCAACATGTTGACATACAGGTAGCCTCCAACTTGTACACAGGGTGAGATCTCAAAGTTAATTCTGAAGTTAATTGTTTGGAAGGTGCCATGTATTTTTCCATAGGAGAAACAAACTGTCATAAATGATTGTTATATTTCCAGACAAGTCCACAAAAGATTGCTTTTAGCAATGTACTAGAACTGTGGTCCATTTACAATGAAAAAGTAGAATTCTTACTAATTCAGCAAAAACCAGAAGATGGATCAATGGAATAAGAAATGCTTGACTGATGGCTGGCCCTGGAATCAAGGAGGTGGAATTGGATGAGGTAGATGGTGACTTTTATGGAGTTTGGAAGGCTGGAGAGGGTCATAACACTAATTCTTCATTATTTCTAACTTTACTTCAAAACTGATGGCTTTCATTAATAATGACTACTATACACTGAGCACCTACTCTGTGTCAGGCAATGTACCAGGCAGTTGACACACCTGCTTATTATTTTACCCTCAGAACAGCACTATGAGGTAAATACTATAAGGACCTTTATTTTACAGATGAGGAGACTGAAGCTTAGAAAGTTAATGAGCTTGATAAATGTTACTCAGATTGCAGAACTAGAAACCAAAGCAATAGTTTCCCACTCCCCAAACTTATGCTTTACAATATGTACCTGGCCGTCCTTTTATTTTCCTTATCTGGAGCACTATTCCTTGGGTTATTAGTCATAACTAGAGTTGTTTGTTATTTCACAAAGAAAACAAAGATCAGAGAAATCAAGAGTGGTGGAGGGAAGGAGGAAAGGAAGGAAGAATAAAAAGAGTTTTTCTAGGGAAAAACTCTACCAAGAAACCAGGTAAAGAAGTGCTTCTCAACTGTACTGTGCATACAAATCACCAGATGCTTGTTGGAATGCAGATTATTATTCAGCAGCTGGGTAGGGACCCAAGATTCTGCATTCCTAACAAGCTTTCAGGTGATGTCGCTCATGTTGGGTCATGGACAGTGTTTTGAACTGCAAGGCTATATGGTGTAAACGATAAATAGACAACAAAATTAAGCATTATTAATGCCTAATTCCTAATTTTATCAGGATCAACTTTTACACTAAATAGTCACCAGTTATATTTTCTCCTGTAGGCTGTCCCCAGGCCGATGCCTCTGCTTTGGGTCTGCCTATCTTCTCTAGCTTATGCTCAAGTACTTTTTTATTGTTATTCTATTACAGTTGTCTTAACTACTTTAAAAAATATAGGTGTTAAAGACATATATGCATAAAGACATATGCATATGTACAAGATGCATATATGTTGAGCTCTAAGCAGTCTCAATCAGGCATTAGTTTCCCTTGGCACAAGATTAAGTTTTGGCTATGGGTTTCCAGATCTCAACAGCTGTTCTTAGCTCTCTCTACCACTAGGAACAGTCTTATGACATATAACACTGCTGTCCCAGCTCTTTTTAATTTCCTTTCTCAGAGCTGCTGCCTTCATCTGGAGCAGGAAACAGCCTGGTTTTTCAAAGAGTCCAGATCTTTATTTTTTCTACATAGTTGAAATAATACCAAGAGTTTATTTAAGGCAGCCATTGAAATGGTTCTTTGCAGAGTCCTCCTGGCAATTCCAGAAGGCTAGTAAAATTTGTTTCCTGGAAGGTTATTTGCTTTATCTTGACACCTTCTTTCCAACCTCCTCTTAAGATTTTGAATGTGATCATTTTGCGCCATTCAAGTTTTTCTTCTATTTTTAGATTCTCTGATTCATTCTCCCTCAATAACAAGAGTCAGAGAGGGCCTTGTAGCCAAACTCTACTTTTTAAAGTAGGAAATAATCTCTCACAGTCCCTACAAATCAACTTGATGATCTGAGGCTCACAAATGACTCCATTGCTTTTCCATCTTCTCCCTCTTCTTCTCCCTCTCTCTCTCAACTCTGGCATTTCTAACACCCTTTGTATGTAAATGTTCATCCAGCCTCCACTTGAATATGCTAGATAGGTTCACATTTCATCATTGGATAAATAAAAACTGCTGAAAAACACTTGCAATCTTCTCTTTGTAAGTTCTATCCATTAATCTAACTTTTAACATATGGAGCAGAAATAACCCTTCAAATGTTTCACAAGGGCTGTCATATCTTCCTTTAACCATCTCTTTGCTAGACCAAACATGCCCAATTTCTAGTCAGTACTTGATAGTTTCTTGATCCTTATGTAGATGTACTATATTTTATAATTTTTCACTTTAAAATAAGGTTCCTAGAAATGGACATACTACTCCATGTGTGGTTTGACCTGTGCTGTGTCCATTAGGACACTTCCTTCCCATGATATTTTAATTATATGATCATGTTCGCTTAAGGAGTAAATCACTTCATATTTATCAAACATCTACTTTGGGTCAGATACTTAACATCTTCTAAGCAACTTCTCCAGAGTTTCAGTGATAGAACTTTTCTGTTCTTTCTTAACTCATGGCTCCAGCAGATAGTACAACTACCCTCCTCCATTCCTTCCTACTGTTTTCTACTGTCCTCCTGGTCTCTTACCTACTGAGGATCTCTGCACCTCATTTATTATCTCCCCAACACTGGCCACCTTCAGGAGTGACTTCGGTGCCCTTGCAAATGACCCATCTACAAGTTTCATCCTTTCAATCATTTTCACCTCCACTCCATTTCACCAACCTATTCCTATGATCCCCTTTATTCTCAGCAGATGACCTCACCTGTTATTTCATTATGCAAATGTAAGTCATCAGATGCTAAGTTTCATTTTCCTGCCTTCACCCACCCTGACACAGAGTTGTGTCCCTACATATCCTAACCTCCTTTCTTTTTATCTTGCAGTGGTAGGCATAACTTCTGTTCAAGGCTAATCCATCTACTTATGTTATGGAGCCAATTGTCTCTGACATCCTTGGGGACCTTTCTTCATTGGTTATTCCTTCTCTTATCTGTATCTTCAATAACTCCTTTTCACTGGCTGTTTCCTATCAGCATTTAGTATTCTCAACTTTAACAACAGAAACAAACAAAACTCTCCTTTGACTCTGTGTTCAACTGATGCTCACCCTATTTCTTCACTTCAATTATCAAGGAAGCTCTTCAAAAGAGCAGTCTATCATTGCTTTCCCCATTTCCCCACTTCCCCCCAATCAAAACTAAGCCTGCTCCATGACTCAGTCTGGCTTTTTTGACCTCAGAACACCACTGTTACTGCTCTTTTTAAAGATATATTTAATTGATTATACGATTACAATTGTCCCATTTTTTTCCTCCTTTTTATTTCCTTTCACCGTGTATCCTCTTTCCCCACCATTCCTCCACCTTAGTTCATGTCTATGGATCATACATACAAGTTCTTTGGCTTCTCCATTTCCCATACTATTCCTAACCTCCCCCTTTCTATTTTGTATCTACCACTTATGCTTCTTACTCCCTGTACCTTCTCCCCCATTCTTCCCACACCTTATCCCTGCTGGTGACCTTCCATGTGATCTCCATTTCTGTGAATCTGTTTCTGTTCTAGTTATTTACTTAGTTCATTATTTTTAGGTTCAGTTGTTGATAGTTGTGAGTTTGTTGTCACTTTACTGTTCACAGATTTGATCTTCTTGTATTTCCTAGATAAGTCCCTTTAACATTTCATATAATAAGGGCTTGGTGATGATGAACCCCTTTAACTTGACCTTATCTGGGAAGCACTTTATCTGCCCTTCCATTCTAAATGTAAGCTTTGCTGGATAGAGCAATCTTGGATGTAGGTCCTTGTCTTTCATGACTTGGAATACTTCTTTCCAGCCCCTTCTTGTCTGCAAGGTCTCTCTTGATAAATCAGCTGACAGTCTTATGGGAAGTCTCTTGTAGGTAATTGTCTCCTTTTCTCTTGCTGCTTCTAGAATTCTCTCCTTCATTTTTACCTTGGCTAATGTAATTATGATGTGCCTTGGTGTGTTCCTCCTTGGGTCCAACTTCTTTGGGACTCTCTGAGCTTCCTGGACTTCCTGGAAGTCTATTTCCTTTGCCAGATTGGGGAAGTTCTCCTTCATTATGTTTTCAAATCAGTTTTCAATTTCTTGGTCTTCCTCTTCCTCTTCTCCTCCTAGCACCCCTATGATTCAGATATTGGAATGATTAAAGTTGTCCCAGAGGATCCTAAACCTCTCCTATTTTTTTTTGAATTCTTGTTTCTTCATTCTGTTCTGATTGAATGTTTATTTCTTCCTTCCACTCCAAACTGTTGATTTGAGTCCCAGTTTCCTTCCCATCACTGTTGGTTCCCTGTACATTTTCCTTTATTTCACTTATGATAGCCTTCACATTTTTCCTCTATTTTGTGACCATACTCAACCATTTCTGTGGGCATCCTGATTACCAGTGTTTTGAACTGTACATCTGATAAGCTGGATATCTCTTCATCACTTAGTTGTATTTTTTTTTGGAACTCTGAAGTGTTCTTTCATTTGGGCCATATTGTTTTGTCTTAGTGTACCTGTTATATAGTAAGGGTTAGAGCTTTAGGTATTCACCAGGGCGGGGCAACCCATGACATTGTATTGTTGTGCTGTATGTTAAAGAAGGATCCAAGAGGGAACAATGACACTTGCTGGGCTCTTGGCAGGCTTTCAGTCACTTCCTCTACTACCCACAAGCACATTGGGCCCTTCTTGCTGATTCCCAGGTGGGTGGTTTTGTGTATGTTCTAGGACCCTGTGAGTCTCTCCAATGAACTCTCCTGAGAGTCCTGGAGTTTCTTCCACTGCTGCAATCCCCACAGGTATTTTTCAGTCAGAGGTTTTGAAACTTTATTTCCCGTGCTGGAACCCTTGGTTCCTTGGTCTGTTTCGTTCCTCAGTTGTTTCTCCCAGTTTATCTGCATGCCAATGTGGGACCAGCCAGTCCACCAGCTGCTGCCTCACCCATCCTTGTCCTCCAGCTGCAGCCTTGCTACAAGTCTTCTCTGCCCAGCTGCCCATCTCTGCCCCTTCTACCAGTCTGGATGAATGTTCCTTCTTTAACTCCTTGGTTGTCAGACTTCCATTTATTGTTTTTAAATTTGTTGTTGTTCTATTTTTGGTTGTGTGAGGAGGCAAAGTGTATCTATGTATGTCTCCATCTTGGCCAGAAGTGCCATTGTTATTGCTCTTGTTAAGGAAGCCAATGGCATGCTTATTGCCAATCCAACTAAAAAATTTTACTGGACCTTTCTCTGTTACATTTAACATAATTGATCACTCTTATTCTATTTTTTGTTTTCATGCTTCTCTTGAATATGTCTACTCCTTGGCTTTGGTGATGCTGATCCTCTCATAATTTTTCTCCTTCCTCTTTGGTTATTCCTTATAATGTTCCTTTGTGGATTTTCCTCTGACATCCTGGTCTTTCACATGATTTTTTCCATTCTATGCCTTTCCCCTATATCATGTCATGTACTTCCATGTTTTTATCTAGTGTGCTTTTGATTCCCTAATCTATATCTATAACCTCAGACCTCTCTTGTGAGCTTTAGACATGAATACTCAATTTCAACTAAACTTGTGGGACATGGTATGTCTCACAAGCACCTAAAAAACAAACTCAGTTCAGTTTGTTCATTAGATTCTGAACTGAGGCAGGCTCATAGAGAGCAGGGTGACAGCTAAGGTGGGGGAGGGTAGGGGAGTGGAGGGACTGAGCAAAAAGGGAAAAGGACTCATGGACATGTACAACAGTGTGGTGATTGCAGGCAGGAGGGGTATAGGGGAACTAAATGGTAATGGAAAAGACATAATAAGAAATAAAAAATAAGAACAAAGGAAAACTGAAATAAAAAAAAAACCCTCAGTATGTCACAAACTTATCTTCCTTACTTAAATCTGCCACTCTTCCTCTATCAACCTCAAAATTTCCATTTTAGTGACTCAGACCTCCATTCACACAGTTGTCTAGGCCTAAAACTTGGCAGTCATCCTAGACTCTTTGTTCAACTAGTCACCAAGACCTGTTAAGTCTGTCTTCTAAGTATCTATCTGATATAATATTTCTTTATGTTACTATAGCATATTAGTCCAGACTCTGCATCATTTCTTAAAAAAAAAAAAACTACTTAAATAGCTTCCCAACTGGTCTTTTTTGCTTATTGGCCTACTCCTCTTTAATCTGTTCTCCACACTGGAGCTAGAATGAGTTTTCTGTAATACGAACCAGATCACATCACTCCTAGGTGTCAAGCTTTATCATGGCCTCCCACTCCTTACTGTTAGAGTCCAAGCTTCTCCACATGCCTTATAAGTGCCTTTCACAACCTGGTCCTGCTTACCCTTCTATTCTTATCTCCTATTATTTTTTATTATCTTGCCTAAATAATATCAAACTGAACACACTCCATCATGCCTCCATGCTTTTTGTACACATTGTCCTCTATGACTAGAATGACTTCTTGTCTTACAACCAAACCCGTATTCAGCTTTCAAAATTGGACTTGGAGTAGGTCTGAATACATGTTCAAGAAATTAGTGACAGTGACTTGCCTCTACAGAGAACTGGGTAGCAGGGACACAAGGGTGAAGGGCAGACTTACTTTGCCTATCCTCTTATACTTATATTTTTGCAACATAAGTTTGAATTGGTTGTTCAAAAAATATAAAGTGATCTTTTTCTAAAAAAAGAGTAAGGGCTATATCCTCTAGAAAGCTGTTCCCCACCCCCATCTTCCACTTCTGTAGTTTTTCCTCCTTTCTCTGTGCTACCTCTGGGCCTAGTATGCACTACTGTAAGTAGAATAATCACATTATGTTGAAATTTTTATTTTAAGTTGTCTGCCTCCCCAAGTTGTGAGCTTCTTGGGGGCAGGGGTTGCATCTTATTTTTGGTTATTTTCCCAGAATCTAGCATAGTGTTCCATGAATGTTTATTGAATGAATGAAGAAATGAATGAAGTATGGGAAGGCCCAATTATAAAGCAGGGCTCCCAAGACTGTGCTCTTTCCAGATTGTCTTTACTTTGTCCCTTTGTCATGTATTGAATCTGAAAATAATACTTTATATTTATTTTTAAGTGTTATCCATCACTCTCTGTTTGAGTTCAGCATCATCCATGGCTGCTGAGATCCTTTCCATTTTCTTTTTTTTAAATTAACTTTACTGGGGTAACACTGGTCAATAACATATAAATTTTAGGTATACAACTCCATAATGTGGCATCTGTACACTCTATTGTGTGCTCATTATCACAAAGTCTAATCTCCTTCTGTCACCTTGTACTTGATCCTCTGTACCTTCCACAGTCATTTAAAGTCCCTCCTACCTTTGTGTTATTGGCAGATTTAGTATATATTTATATGTTCTATTCTGAGTCATTGAATCACAGAATTAAAATAATTTGGCTAATACCTTCTATTTATTGAACAACTATAGTGTGTTCAGCATTGTGTAAGATGCTTTTACAGATGACATTGTCACAGCATTTGATACAGAATAGGGCATTGAAATCAATATGGTTAAGCACTTTGCCCAAGGTCACATTGCAAGGTGAAGTTGAGGATTGAACTGAAGTTTTTTGATTTTTAAGTTCATGCTTGATTCTTAACACTATACTGATTAAAAGGGGCATCTCCACTGTTTGACTACTAGGCAAGAGTTGGCTTGAACTCCTTAGTGTCTGGTGTTCATTGCACCTCAAGGCAGCCCACTCTAGCTTTGGACAGCTGTTTTAAAAACTCTTGTTTGTAGTAAGCCAAATTTTAAAGGAGTCAATCAAGACATAGCTAAGAATAGAGCCTGTTGGCTCACTGCTAGAACTTCCCATCTAGTCTGACACCAAACCATTCATTTGTTCAACCAGTTAGTTACAAACTCATCTTAACAAACAGCTGAAGCATCCAGCTTATATTTTGCCATCTCATCTGCAAGGAAATTATGGGAAACTTTGTCCAATGCCTGTATGAAATGAAGTCCACTATAGTTATCAATTATCTGATGTGCCAATCTAGTAACCAGATTTAAAAAAAAAAAAAAGAAAATGAAGTCTGGGAGGGATATTTATTTTGGGGGGACAACTTATCAATGATTCAAAGTAATGAGTTTCCAGTGCCATTATTGACAGACTGTCAGGAAGATGATTTTTTGGCACTGGGCTTCCCACTGCCTTCAAATGACATCTAAGTATGCAGGGGCCCCCATTTTCATTGCTATGAATTGTACAGCACTGTTGTTTGCACCTGGTTTTACTGAGGCTTCCAGTTTAGTTTTCTATACTTTTATTTTTCTTTGACTACATTCTGCCCTTGCACGTGTTTTCTCTGGTTCATTCCTTAAATATCTACATCTTCACCAAATACACACACACACACACACACACACACACACACAATCTTTGTGTTTTGAGAATCAGTGCATTCAGTCCATCTTCTGGAAGCCTTCACTGATGTCCCCAAGCAAAGTAATTGCTTCCCCTCCTATGGGATATAGTAGAAATGTCACAGTGTTCATTGTGAAGTAGATCCCTAGAAAGTATTAGTTCCCTTCTTCTTTTCCCCATGTATGTCTCTAAAATAGTACTGATCATATCATATTGTGTTTTGTATTTATCTGTCTGGCTTCATCACCAATTCTGAACTCATGTGTTCATCCATTTAGCAGATATTTATTGCATGCTTAATGTGTGCACAAGTCATTGTTAATGTGAGGTGCTGGGGATACAATACTTTCTGAAAACTGTACTTTCACTGTGTCTTATTCATTGATATATTTATAGCATCTAGCATAGTGCCTGGCAAATAAAGAGTGCTCATTAAATGTTTGTTAAAAGAAATCTCCGTGTGTGGTCTGTGGACAACTTGCATCTGGATCACTGAAGGGTGTAAGTTAAATGTTAAATGTAAGTTCTTGGGTCTTGCACTAGATCTACTGAGTCAGAATCCGTTAATGACAGGCTGTAAGAATCTGCATTTTATCTAGTTCTACAGGTTTTTTTTCCACATTAAAACTTGGGAATCATTACAAAATAGGAGAAGCTGGGGTACTAATGCTTATTTTTGAAAAGCATAGCTACAACCAATTGAATAATATTTTGGGGGTACTAAATTACTTTATTTGAAGGAATGGTACAAATGAGAGACATAAGTGATGATTTGGTAGAAGGTATAGAAAAGGTAAAGATAACTCTAACATGCATGCACCACTTTGGTGACCAGGGAAGTCACTCCTGTGGCTGTGGGAAAGAAGCCTAAGCTGAACTCTCTTTACTGTGTCCCAGAGTGTGCTTGTCAAAGAGATACTCTGCCATACTAGATTCAAGGGCCCTCAACCTGTGAAGGTTGGGTACGTGGTCACCCAATTCCTTGATGGATTTCACTTGCTCATCCAGGTAGTGAGTCTCAATGAAGTCACACAAATGAGGGTCATTTTTTTCAGTGGTCAGTTTGTGCAAGTCAAATAATGACTGATTCACACTTGCTTCCAAATGTAATGCACACTCCATTGCATTCAGCCCATTCTCTCTGTCTTCATGGTCTGGTTTCTTGATATCCTGAAGGAAAAGTTGGCTACCTCATTGGTTCTGCAGCTTTTATCAGAATATCAGCATGTTTCCTCTCCTCATGAGATTGGTGAAGAAAATATTTGACAAAGTTCTTCAAAGCCAGAACATTGTGGTCAAAATAGTAAGACATGGACAGATAGATGGAGGAAGCATAGAGCTCCAAGTCATTCTGATGATTGATGGCAGCCTCGAATCCTGGTGGTAGTTCTGGGGCATCTGCGAGGTGGGTGCAGTCGTCACGATGGGCGGCTGAAGATGGGAGGCTGCAGACAAGTAGCTTTTCGGTGCTCGAGTGCTGGTGGCGGCCTTGGGGCGGTCCCAGGATGTTGTGAGGAGGTGGCAGAAGGACGAATCGGGGGTGGCTGGCTGGAATATGGGGTCAAGTGCTGGGTTCCATTCGAGTACCGTTGAAACAGGAAACCACGACAACTCTTGGCAAAGACTGTTTGAATCATTTTTAGTGCCTCTCACCACAGTAGGAAAATTTAATAAAGGAAGAAAAAGGCATCAGTTAAAATTCTCTGGGAGGTTTTGAAAAATAGGCTTGGAATATTCAAGTAATTAAGCAAGAGTCCTTCTAAAGTCTAATATGACAAGTGGAATTATTGCTAATAAAATCTTATGTTAATTTAAGCTAAACTTATGATGCAAGAGAGTTTTCATTTTTATAGAGCTATTTGTATACTTGATAGTATATATTGGGACTGTGTCATATCTAACTACAATATGTTGATTCTCATACTATAGATATGAATCACAAATTTATTATTTTAAATTAAGAGAGAGTATGTCACAAAGGTATTTGTACTTTAACCTTGGTTATCTATGTGACATATCTGATGTCTAGTCCTTGATCAGGAATGGTAGTAGTACTCATTGTCCATGAAAATTAGATCCATTTTTACTATTTTATGCCATACTTTTCAAGAGTATACTGTTATTAAATATATTCTTTGGTAATCAATTAGGTATGTAAGATCTGAGTCGACCAAAGTCAGCATAACTTCCTTTCCAGGAAGACTTCCTGATTTCATGACCATGTTCTTGGGACCTGGAACATTCTATTTGGGGTTTGCCTTGACATGATTCTCCTGGTCAAGAGCTGAGGTGTCAATGCATGTTGGCGCAAACTTCTTAAATATCCACAGGTTTCTATTTCTTCTTCCTTCTTTGTAGCTTTACTTTAAAAAAAATTAATTTAGGATTTTGTTGGTGTCACTGTTGCCAGCTGAATCATGACCTGCTGCCCTCACAGAGCTTGTTGGGCATCATGTCCAAGGACCTGAAAATTTTGTGCAGTGACTCCTACCTGGAGCTGAGTGAAGGTTGGTACCAGTATTTCAGTGGTGATAACAAAGAGCATGAAAAAGTACTGAAAGAAAGCTGCACTCTGTATGTAGGGAATCTTTCTTTTTCTACAACCAAAGAACAAATATTTGAGCTCTTCGGTAGATGTGTCAATGTCAGGAATGTATTTATGGGCTTGGATAAAGTAAAGAAAATGGCATGTGGTTTCTGTTTTGTAGAATAATACCACAACAGAACTGATGCTGAAAATGCCATGCCATTCCTAAATGGAACCATCTTAGATGACTACATCATTCACAGAAATTGGGATCTAGGCTTTAGAGAGGGCAGACAGTATGGCTGTGGCCAATCTGGGAGCTAGGTAAGAGATGAGTTTCATGAAGACTTTGATGCTGGTAGAGAAGACTTTGGAAAAGAATCTGAGGCCCATGATAAAAGAGGAGCTCCTTAGTGAAAAACCTTCAGCTCTAGCCCCTCAAGAAGTGTTTTAAAGAAAAATCCCAGGTAAGTAAATAGCACATCATCTCATAATAAGTTTAAAGTACTTCGTTTGCTTACCAGAAACTCTTTTGATATATTTCCTCTCTGAAAAGTTATTAAATTATACAAACACAAATGTTCTTTTATTCTTGTATTTTTGAAGCTGGTTGTCAGATTACCAGTTTGACCATCAGGTTGTTAAAAGTAAAATTGTATTCAGGAACAATAGATGTGTAATACCTGAGTCAACCAGAGCAAACTCACTTTCAGAAAGGTGTCACTCGGATTTTATGACCATGTTCCCAGGACTTGAAAATGACCAATTTTTAGAGCTTGCATGAAATAAAGTCAAATTTATGGAAAATTTTGTAAAAATTGAACAACAATAAAACAATTTTAAAAAAGAATTATGTAGACTTAAAATTTTAAAAATGTCAAAGGAATAAAGCACATTATTTTATTTATTTATTTTTAAATTTTATTTTAATTGCATGGATGCAACTGGAAAGCATTATGCTAAGTGAAATAAGCCAGGCAGTGAAAGACTAATACCATATGATCTCACCTTTAACAGGAACTTAAACAAAAAACAAACAAACAAAGAAACAAGCAAAATATAACCAAAGACAGAGAAAGCACATTATTTTAAAGCATGAACAATTACAGAAGAGTTTATAATGAAAGCGAAAATCCTCTTGACCCACCTCATCCTACCTTAGACTTATTTCCTGGGCAATAACTGTTCTTTTCTTTTTGATAGTGTTTTTTGTTTGTTTCTTTCCTCCAAATTTCTAAATAACATAACTCTCTGTACTATTTATTTTCATTTTAAACATCAGCTATTGACTTCCTACTTTCATAGATAAGGACTTAGCTCATTTACACTCCCATTTATAAATCTCTCTTCCTAATACAGTTTACAATGCTTTACTTACCTTTTCTATTGTTATATAACATAGGTTAGGAAACTGTTTCCTTCATGAAATTATCCAGCTGCTGAATCAACTAACCTTCCAGCACACACTATGTCTGGATGTCCTATTATGTAAGAAATACACATTGTTTAAGCCAGTTTGTTAACATACAGCTGAATACACTCTGATACCAAGTATTTTTTGTTAATTTTTTAATTTTAATTGTTCAAGTAAAGTTTTCTGCCTTTCACTCCCATCCCATATTTTTTCTTAATTTCATCCTTGTGTAAAGAATTTAAACTGGTCCCTTGTGAACTCAAGCATACTTCAACTTGGTTCATGACTTTTCATCTGGAAAGTTAGATAAAATCACCTTTTTACTCCTGACTCCTTCATCCTGTGACCTGAGGTCATTCTTTCTACTCAGTAAGAATCTTTCCTGGACAGGGGAGGAAAGGGAATGCTGATTCTTATGGAGGACTACTGGGTGCTGTGCACTTTGCTAGAGGCTTTAAAACACAATATCCTTTACTCTGAAAAACGCTGTGCCCATTACCTAAGTGAGATAAGTGATTATTGGTTAGGAAAGGCCACCAATTAGTAAGTGTCAGAGCTGGAGGACAAATTCAGGGAGTCTATGTCAAAGTTGGTGCCATTAATCACGACACTCTATTGTCTTTTTCCCTTACCTTCAGTCAGGCCACTAGGTCCAAACCTATGTGTTTCCTTTTTCTCAGGAAATTATCCCACTGACTACATACAACATATCTGAGCCTTCTCTTCCCCAAGCAAGCCTCACAAGTATATTCTCCTTTCTGCCTTGCTGTCTAGGATCACAAATCTCCTCATCTAATGCAACCCAGCCATATTTATCTTTACTCTCTAGGAGAAAGAAGGACATCTGGCATGCACTTTTGACCAATTTAGCTTACTAAATTATAGCAATGGAGTTTATTAATTTTTTAGCATCTTCCCTTTGCAAATTCCCTAAAATAGAAAAAAAATAATTTAATAGCCATGAGATTAAAATTTGTTTCCCATTACAGGAGGTTTCTGGAGGAGTACCTTGGCATTCTTTCAATCACTCCTTCTTTGATGATGTTAATTGATAGGGAAAACAAGAAAATAAGAATATAATTTTGATTTTTTTTTAGATTTTAGCAAAGCATTAAACAAGGTCTCTCCTGAAACCCTTATATTACTGACCTTTCAGTGCTATTTAATGCTGCTGCTCTTTTTTGTTTGATTCCATGACACCACACTTTCCCAGTTCCCCTCTATAAGTATTCTTATTTTGCCCTTCATGTGATCCTCCTCCATATCAAGATGTGTTTGTTGACCAAGATTCTATCCTAAGTCCTTGGTTCTTCCCACTTTTCAAATTCTCTCAGATGATCTCATACATTCTATTGTCTCTATTTTTTAATCTCCACTCTGATTACATAAAAGCTCTATCTCCAGGCCATAACTTCACTGCAAACCTGAAACATCCTACAGGTACCTGAAATTTAACATATCCAAAGCCAAACTCATTATCTTTTCCTCCCCAAATCTGTTCTTTTTGTTATATTTTTTTGTATCAAAAGATATCATTACCCAGTCACCCTCACACCAGTAATCTACTAGTCATTTTGCTTCCTTACTTTATCTTATCCCCTCATAGCTATATACTGATCCAATGATTTTACTTCTCAAATATTGCTCCATTCATCATATACCTAGTAGCTGTAACCAACTCTTAGTTGACCTCTCTGCTTCCAGTTTTCACCTTATCCAACTCTCCACACAGCCACCAGAACTAGCTTTTTAAAGTGCAAACATGATCATGTAACACCCCATTGCCTACAAGATGGAGTTCAAGCTTTGTCAGGAACATACACAGCTCTTCAAACTTGCCAGCTTCATCTCCCAGCTTCATGTCTCACTCATAGTTAATGTTTCAGCAATACCAAAATGCTTGCAGCCTTACATTTCTCCAAACACTTCTATTATTTTGCTTATGCTTCAGCCTCTGCTTTGAAGCCTATCCCTCCACTGTTTACTTCTCCTGCTTTGCCTGGCTGACTACTTGTCATCCTCTCAGACTCAGTTCAGGCATCATCTCCTCGAAGAAGGCTTCCTTTAAGCTAACACTCTATCCTAGACTGGGTTAGATGCCCTTTTTCTGTGCTTTCAAAGTATCTTGAACTTGACTCGATTACAGCAGTTGTTCTGCCATATTTTTTTTTGTCTGTATGCCTGTATCCTTCATTAGACTATGAGCTTCCAGAGGGCAGTGACTATGTTTTATTCAAAATTGTATCTATCATATCATGTGCAGTGCCTGGAACATAGTAGGAACCCAATTAATGTTTGATGAATCAGCTATTTTGTGACTATAACACACTGTCAGCTCATTGAGCTGACTTATAACACCTTTATTATTTTCTTCATACAAACAATAATCACATAGTGTGGTAAATAAAATGATAAAAGTAAAACAAAAGAATAGAAATGGGAGACACCTAACTTGGTCTGAGGTGGGGGGAGATAGAGAAAATGTACTAATTCAAACTTAGACTGCAGTGATAGAAGTAGAGTAGGTGAAACCAGAGAAGAGATAGTTTGGATTTATTCTGTATGGTCAGAATACACCTGAACAACATTTCAACCAGTAAGCTAAGTTGGATTATTTGATAAAAGCCAGTGTTTTGGAAAAAATAAAGCCAAACTTCAAAAATGGTTGAAGAAACAGGAAAGGTTTAACCAGGATAAGGGAGCCTATAAGGGATTTAATGGTTTTCTTGAAACATTTGAAATGTTGTGCTATAGGTTGAATTGTGTTCCCAAAAAAAGATATGTTGAAGTCCTAACCCCTGGAACATCAGAATGTGACCTTATGTGACCTTATTTGAGTATGGAGTCTTTGCAGATGCAATTAGTTCAGATGAGGTCATATTGGTGTAAGGTGAGCCCTTAATCCAACATGTTTGGTGTTCTTTTAAGAAAAGAGAAATATGGTCACAAAGAGAAAAGACTGCCATATGAAGACAGGGGCAGAGATTAGTATTGTGTTGCCACAAGCCAAGGAATAGGAACCCCCAGAACCTAGAAAATTTAAGGAAGGGTTCTCCCCTAGAGACTTCAAATGAAACATAGCCCTGTTAAAACCTTGATTTCAGACTTGTAGCCATCAGAACTGTGAGACAGTAAATTTCTGTTGTTTTAAACCACTCAGTCTGTGGTACTTTGTTACAGCAGCCACAGTAAACAAACACAGCTATTATGGTGCACAGGGAGCAGATTTGTTCTGTGTAATACCCAATGAATGAAAGATACAGGGTGGCAGAAGTTCAGCATAAAGAAGCTGAACAGAAATCTTGTAGTCATGCTATCTAAAGACAAAATGAGCTGCCATGGGAACTGGCAAGTTCTCTATCACTAACGGTACAGGAGAGAAATTTATATGACAAAAAGCATAATAATAAAAATAAAATAATAATAATAATAATAATACAATTTCAACTCCATCTTGATTTTAACAAGCCAACTTCAAAAAGATGTTTATGAGGCAATTAGAAATATGTGAATGCTGATTGGATATTTGATTATATTAAGGATTTAGTGTCCAAAATAGGTGAAAATGTCTTAATGTTTTTGGTGAGAGAGAGAGAGAGAAAGAGAAAGAGACGCCTTATCTTTCAGAGATGCACACAGAGGAAATAATATGGTGCATAAGATTTGCTTTAAAATAATCTGGAAGATGGAGAGTTGAGTTGATATACAGATGAAACATGATTGGCCATGTGTTGATAATTGTTGAAACTAGGTTATGAATACATGGGGGTTCACTTATACTATCCTCTCTACTTTGAGTGTATTTGAAATTTTTCATAATCAAGTATTTTTTAAAAAATAGCTACCACCTACCATGTGCTGAGCACTTATGATGTCTAGAAACCCTGTTAAGTGTTTTTAAAGCATTTTTAAAAAATTTGTTAAATATTTTATTTATTTATTTTTAGAGAGAGGGGGAAGGAGGGAGAAAGAGGGAGAGAAACATCAGTGTGTGGTTGCCTCTCATGGGTGCCTTATTGGGTACCTAGCTTGCAACCCAGGCATGTGCCTTGACTAGGAATCAAACTGCCAGACCTTTGATTTGCAGGCTAGCACTCAATCCACCAAGCCACACCAGCCAGGGCTAAAGCATTGTTTAATTTAATTTAATTTAATCATAGCACATAAAATAGACTTAAATAAAAAGTGACATGCTCCTGTATAGGAAGGCACAGTACTCCAAGAATGTTACCTTTGAATTATTCTGCATATCCAGATGAAGAGAGAGTTTAATTTGTTTGGATTGTTTGAATTTTAAAAAGAATATATCTTTATCAATTTGCATACTTAAAAGAAATTTCCACAATATTCTAATGAGGCACTAGTGTTTCAATTTTATAAATGAAGAAACTGAAGGTCAGAAAGTGAATTGCCCATGACTGCACAACTACTAAATAGCAGAAGTAGGATTTAAGCCCAGCTTTATTTGACACCACTGTTGTGTGCTTTCAGTGCCCTTGTTATTGAAAGTGGTGCCCAAGAACCAGAAGTATCATCTAATATGAGCGTTTCCTAGAAATGCACAGTCTCACACCCTAACCAGACCTAAAAAATAAATTCCACATTAAAGTTTCAAAAGAATTCCATGTGCTATTCTGCTAACCAGGATATTTAAGCACTTGCAAAATGATTAGACCCAATCAAAGGTTTTAAACCCTGGCTGTTCATCTGAACTAATTTAAGAAAATTTTAGAAATACTGATCTCAGATTGCACTGTATTGTACCTCCGAGTGGGGCCTGAAAATCTATATTTACAGGTGTCCACAAATGAACTCTCAGGGTTGGGAAGCACTGGAAAATGAGGCCTATGAAGATATTTTTCAACTCTTAGATTATCTCATTCCTGATAAGTTTGTAAGAAAGAATGAAGAGCTCAGTTATGTGCAACTGTAGAAAATTACTTACCAGTTCACAGAAGGTACTCATTTAGAAGGTACTTTATTTTTCCTAAGGAAGTATAACCTCCAAAGAATGAAAATGGAGTCCATATGGACAAAATAAGAGGATTAGCAAATATATCAAAACATATGATGATTAATATATAAATCTTATATTTTATTTTAAGGAATTGTCAATGTATACATATATAATAATATAAGGTAGAAGCCTGTGACTACAAAGCAATTAGGTTGGTTTTCATTGGTGCCTTATGTAAACCAAACTCGTTATACTAGAATTTATTTTTTCAGTGTATCCTGAACCCTTCTCCTCAAAGGGGCCTACAGTCTAATAGGGGAAACGTAAATGAGCAGACAATTACAACAATGTGTTATAAAGTATGGAGCTCTGATACATACCAGCTGCTACAGAGCATGTAGGATAGGATCTTAATAGGTAGTGGAAGTGGAAGGATGGTAGTCAGGGAAAGATGTCTTGAAAGCAGAGCAGAATTTATTCAGGAGAAAGACATTTCAGAAAGATGGCTTGTAATAACTATGTATGGTGCCAAGTGAGTACTTGAAATATAAGGGGGATCACTATGTGAAATGTATGGTTCTCTAACCATTATGCTGTATACCTGAAACTAATACAAAATAATATTGAATGTAAACTACATGATAAATAAAATTAAAAAAAAGGAAAATAGTACAGCATGTACAATGGTACAGCAGCCAAAGGGAATATAGTAACTTCAAAGAATTTATAATATTGTATGTACATAGGCTGAGTGTGAAGTAGAATGAAGAGACTGATGAAGAAGTCTGAGGATAGATCACAAATGATTCTATATGACATTCCAAGAAGTTGGACATTATCCGTAAGCTATAAGTGATCATTGAATGGTTCTAAATAAGGGAATGGCCCAGGGAAATTTGTATTTTAGAAAAATTACTCAGGTAGCTATGGGAAGAATGAATTCTAAAGGGTTGGGACTGAAGCTGTAGAGTTGTTCAGAAACTATTCAAAATGTTAAGCACAAGATCACAAAGAAAGCACATAATATGAGTGAGCTTTGGAAAGCTGAATGGAACTTTGTGACAAAATAATGAAAAGATAAAGAAGAGTCAGGTTTCTGGTTAAACTCTGTCTTAAAGAAGCCCACAGTCTAATAGACACATAAACCTGGGAATAGTTGTGCCACTAACTAGGTTAGGGAAATGCAGAAGGAGGAGCAAACTATGGGGGAGTAATGGAGATAGAGAAATGTGGGAGAAGAATAATGAGATCAATTTTGGACATATTAAGTTTGATGAGTCTGTGGAACAACTAGGTGGAATGGGTGAACAGACAAATGGATATGCAGCTGATGAGCTCAGAAGAGAGTTAATGACTGAAGACAGATGTAGAAATCATGAGATACACATTGGAATTATGACAACAGGTATATTCACCTAGGAAAAGACTCCAGAATGAGGTGAGACATGGGCTGAGGCCAGAACCCTGTGGAACATCAACATTTGATGGCAGAGGAAGAAAAGGGAAGCCCTGGAAGAAAGAAAGTGGAGCAGCCAGAGGAACAGGAGAAGCAGGACACTGCGATATCATGGAGCCAAGTGTGTTTGTTTTTCATTGCTGCTGTGTCAAATTGCCACAAACTTAGAGGTTTAAAACAACCAAAATTTCTTATCTTATTGGTCTATATGTTATAAATAAAAAAAACACATGTGTTTCGTTGAACTAAAGTCAGGGTGTCAACAGGGCTGGTTCTTTTCGTAGGCTCTAGGGAATAATCCATTTGCTCACCTTTGCCACCATCCATAGGCCACCTCCATGCTTTGGCTCATGACTTCTTCATTCATCTTCAAAGCCAGCTGCACAGTGTCGTTACATCTCCTTCACTATCTCTGACTCTGTTGTTACAACAAGTTCTCTCACTTCTCTCCTGACTCCCTCTTATAAATACCATTGTAATTACATTGGGTCCACCTGAATAACACAGGATAATCTCTCCATCTCAAGATCCCTAATTCAATCACATCTTCAAAGTCTCTTTTTCTACATAAGATAAAAATCATAAATTCCAGGATTTAGAAGGTGGATATCTTTGGAGAACATTATTCTTCCTATGGCACTAAGGAAGTGGGAAGTTTCGAGGAGGGTTTTCAGCAAATTCAGACACAGAGGAGACATCAAGGAAGATTGGGAGCAGAGTAGCCTTTCGATTCAGCAATTATAAAAAATTGAGGTTTTGGAAAGAATAATATTGGTGAATTTGTAGAACCCAAGTTAGAGTATAATAGATTAAGAAATGAAAATAATATATTGTGGATATTGGTGAGTTTCTCACTGTTGGTGAAGTGACTTAAACTACGGAAAAAGGCAAAATGAATCCTGTGGTGTTGAACTGGTAATGGAGAATCAGTATCAATTCACTGGTTTTAAAATAGATATATAGAGAGACAGATACATAAGTAGATTTAGATGTACATGAGTGTTCTTTTATGCATATATGTATATGCACGTATACATACATTTGTAGGTTCAAATACATACATTTTGTAGCTTTGTCTCCTGAGAGGTTCTATAGACAATGAGCTCAATAAGATCTTGGTTTCTAAATTCCATTCTCCACTAAAAGGAACAGTGTTCTGTGAGAAATGGTTGATTCCAGCACCGCCAGGTCAAGAGAATAAATGATGAGCCTGGAATATTTTGTTTGTTACTAAAGAAAGTAATAAAGTACTCAATGAATGATGGGGACATGTCAAACTAGTACAAGATTCAGTATGAAGAGACTTCCACTGGCCAAATCTAGAAAATTTGAGCATTAAAATAAAGAACCATAATAATATAAAAGTATTATAAAAATCTGTAAGTCAAAACTGATAGAAATAAACCAATGGGAGAGAAAGGAAATCTCATCTCTACAGTAACAATAAATACAGGAAAGCTGGTGAAATTAGAAAAAAAACATTTGGCCACCATCCTAACAATAATTGAAACAGGCAGGAATCATCAGTAGATGTTAAACTAGTGGATGAAAGTTTAAGGGGTAAAAAGATATTTATATACTTTCAGTGTTTCCCTACCAGATATCTATTAGTAAAAGAGGAAAAAAATAATAACTTTTCAGTGAAGAAACTTAGCAAACAGAATCTTTTTAAATAATTATTTTATTGTTGTTCAATTACAGTTGTATGCATTTTCCCACAACCACTCCCTCCCATTCCAGAAAAACTCACCTCCCCCCTTTGCTCCCAACCTCCCCCCCTTGGTTTTGTCCATGTGTCCCTCATAGCAGCTCCTGAAAACCCTTCCCCTCATTATCCCCTCCCACATCTCCTCTGGTTACTGTCAAATTGTTCTTAATTTCTATGTCTCTGGTTATATTTTGCTTGCTTTTTTCTTTTGTTGATTATGTTCCAGTTAAAGGTAAGATCACATGGTATTTCTCCCTCACCTCCTGGTTCATTTCACTTAGCATAATGCTTTCCAGTTCCATCCATGCTGTTGCAAAGGGTAGGAGATCCTTCTTTCTCTCTGCTGCATACTATTCTATTGTGTAAATGGACCATAGTTTGGAGATCCACTCATTTACTGGTGGGCACTTAGGTTACTTCCAGCACTTGGATATTGTAAATTGTGCTGCTATGAACATTGGGGTGCATAGGTTCTTTTGGACTGGTGTTTCAGGGTTCTTAGGATATAATCCCAGCAGTGGAATTGCCAGGTCAAAAGGCAGATCCATTTTTAGTTTTCTGAAGAAATTCTTACTGTTTTCCACAGTGGCTGCACCAGTCTGCATTCCCACCAACAGCACAGTAGGGTCCCTTTTTCTCCACGGCCTCTCCAACACTTGTTTGTTGATTTGTTTATGATGGCCATTCTGACTGCTGTGAAGTGGTATCTCATTGTGCTTTTAATTTGCAACTCTTTTGATAGCTAGTGATACTGAGCATCTTCTCCTATGACTCTGGGTCCTCTGTATATCCTCCTTGCAGAAGTGTCTGTTAAAGTCTTTTTCCCATTTTTTAATTGGGTTTTGTTTCTTCCTGGAGTGGAATCCAGTGAGTTCTTTATATATTTTGGAAATCAAACCTGTGTCTGAGGTATCATTGGCAAATATGTTTTCCCATACAATTGGTTCTCTTTTCATTTAAATGCTGTTTTCTTTAACCATGCAGAAGATTTTAATTTGATGAGGTCCCATTTGTTTATTCTTTCATTTATGTCCCTTGCTTTAGGGGACATATCAGTGAAGATGTTGCTGTGTGCCATGTCGGAGATTTTCATGGTGATGTTTTTCTCTAGAACTTTAATTGTGTCAAGACTTATATCTAAGCATTTTAACCACCTAGAATTTATTTTTGTATATGGTGTAAGCTGGTGATTGAGTTTATTTGTTTTTTATTTTTATTTTATTTTATTTTATTTTTTTTTGCATCTAGCTGTCCAGATCTCCCAACACCATTTGTTGAAGAGGCTATTTTTACTCCAGTTTATACTTCTTCCCCCTTTGTTGAATATTAAGTGACCATAGAGACTTAGGTTTCTGGGCTCTCTGTTCATTTCCATTGGTCTATGTGTCTGTTCTTATGCCAGTACAAAGCTGTTTTGATTACAGTGGCCTTGTAATACAGTTTGATATGAGGCATTGCGATCCCTCCTACTTCGTTCTTCTTTCTCAAAATTGCTGCAGCTATTCGCAGTTGTTTATGGTTCCATATACATTTCTGAAGTGTTTGTTCTATATCTGTGAAATATGTCATTGGTACTTTAAGAGGGATTGCACTGAATTTATTAATTGCTTTGGACAGTATGAACATTTTGATGATGTTAATTCTTCCAATCCATGAGCATGGTACATGCCTCCATTTGTTTGTGTCTTCCTTAATTTCTTTCTCAGTGTGTGTAGTTTTCTGAGTACAGGTCTTCAAATTCCTCATGTAGGTTTATTCCTAGATACTTCATTTTTCTTGTTGCTACAGCACATGGGATCTTTTTCCTGATTTCTGATTCTGATCTTTCATTGTTGGCATACAAAAATGCCTTTGATTTCCTAATACTGACTTTGTGTCCCTCTGTTTTGCCAAATTCACTTATTAGCTAGTTTTTTGGTGGAGTCTACAGGATTTTGTATGTTCATACAGATGTCATCTGCAAATGATGACAATTTTGCTTCCTCCTTTCCAATTTGGATGCCTTTTATTTCTTTTTCTTTCTGATTGCTGTGGCTAGGACTTCCAGTACTATGTTGAATTGGAGTGGTGAAAGTGGGCATCCTTTTCTTGTTCCTGATCTTAGTGGGAAAGCTTTTGGTCTTTGTCCATTGAGTATGATGTTGGCTGTAGGCCTGTGATATATGGCCTTTATTATGTTGAGGAATGCTCCCTCTATTCCCACTCTGCTGAGTGTTTTTATTGTAAATGGGTTCTGTACCTTATCAAATACTTTTTCCGCATCTATTGATATGATCATGTGATTTTTGTCTTTGCTTTTGTTTATGTGATGTATTACATTTACTGATTTGTCAATATTGTACCATCCTTGCATCCCTGGGATTAATCCCACTTGAACATGGTGTTTGATCTTTTTAACGTATCACTGGATGCTTTTTGTCAGTATTTTGTTGAGGATTTTAGCATCTATGTACATCAGAAATGTCGGCCTGAAGTTTTCTTTCTTTGGTATGTCTTTATCTGGTTTTGGAATTACAAGATGGTGCTGACTTCATAAAAAGAGTTTGGGAATCTTCCATCATTTTGGATTTTTTGGAATAGTCTGTGAATAGGGGTTAGCTCTTCCTTAAATGCTTTGTAGAATTCTCCTGTGAAACCGTCTGGTCCAGGGATTGGAATCCTTTTGTGTATTGGAAACTTTTTCATTACTGCTTCAATTTCATCAGCTGGCATTGGTCTGTTCAGGCTTTCTGCTTTTTCTTGGTTCACTTTTAGAAAATTATATTTTTCTAGAAATTTGTCCATTTCACCTAGGTTTTCAAATTTCTTGGTATAGAGTTCTTCATAGTAATTTCTTACAATCCTTTGTATTTCTGTGGTATCAGTTGTAATCTCTCCTCTTTCATTTCTGATTGTGCTTATTTGGTTTCTATCTCTTTTATTTCTTGCTGAGTGTGCTTAAAGGTTTGTTGATTTTATTTATTTTTTCAAAGAACCATCTCCTGGATTTATTGATACTTAGAATTGTGCTTTTAGTCTCTACGTCATTTAATTTTGCTCTGATCTTGGTTATGTCCTTCCTTCTGCTTGCTCTGGGCATTCCTTGTTGTTGTTCCTCAAATTCTTGTAGGTGTAGGGTCAGGTTGTTTGTTTGAAATGTTTCTATCTTTTTTAGGTAGGCCTGTTTTGCTATGAACTTCCTTCTCAAGACTGCCTTCACTGTGTCCATAAGTTTCGGATTGTTGTGAGTTCATTTTAATTCGTTTCCAGAAACTTTCTGATTTCTTCTTTGATTTCATTCTTGACCCATTCATTGTTCTATAGCATGCTATTTAATCTCCATGAGTTTGAATGTTTTGGGGTTTTTCCTTGAGGTTAGTATCTAGTTTCAGTTCCTTGTGGTCAGAAAAAAATGCTTGATATGATTTCAATTTTTTTTGAATTTGTTGAGGCTCGTTTGTGGTCTGTCATGTGGTCTATCTTTGAAAATGTTCCATGTGCATTTGGAAAGAATGTGTATTTAGCTTCTTTGGGATGAAAGGCTGTATCTGTATCAGTTAAGTCCATTTCATCTAGGGCATTGTTCAATTCCACAATATCTTTGTTGACATTTACTTTGGAATATCTATCTATTTTTGACAGTGGGGTGTTAAATTTGCCTACTATTATTATGTTGCTGTCAGTAACTTTCTTGAAGTCCTCCAAGATTTTCTCTATGTATTTGGGTGCTCTTATGTTTTTTTTTTATTCCTTATTTTATTGATTATGCTATTACAGTTGTCCCATTTTCCCCCTTCACTCCCCTCCATCCTGCCCATCCCCTCCCACCCACATTACCCCCTTTAGTTCATGTCCATGTGTCATAAGTTCTCTAGTGTCTACATGTCCCATACTATTCTTACCCTCCCCCTTTTCTACCTACTATCTATGCTACTTATTCTCTATATCTTTTCCCCCTCTCTCCTCCTCTTACTTCCCTGTAGCTAACCCTCCATTTGATGACTTTTTTTTACTGTTCATATTTTTAATCTTCTTTTTCTTAGGTAAGTTCCTTTAACATTTCATATAATAAGGGCTTGGTGATGATGAACTCCTTTAACTTGGCCTTATCTGAGGAGCACTTTATCTGCCCTTGATTCTAAATGAAAGCTTTGCTGGATAGAGCAATCTGGGATGTAGGTCCTTGCCTTTCATGACTTGGAATACTTCTTGCCAGCCCCTTCTAGCTTGTAAGGTCTCTTTTGAGAAATCAGCTGACAGTCTGATGGGAACTCCTTTGTAGGTTACTGTCTCCTTGTCTCTTGCTGCTTCTAGGATTCTCTCCTTCATTTTTACTTTGGCTAATGTAATTATGATGTGCCTTGGCGTGTTCCTCCTTGGGTCCAACTTCTTTGGGACTCTCTGAGCTTCCTGGACTTCCTGAAAGTCTATTTCCCTTGCCAGATTGGGGAATTTTTCCTTTAATATCTGTTTAAATAAGTTCTCAATTTGTTGCTCGTCCTCTTCCCCTTCTGGTACCCCTATAATTCAGATGTTGGAACGTTTAAAGGCGTCCTGGAGGTCCCTAAGCCTCTCCTCATTTTTTTGAATTCTTGTTTCTTCATTCTTTTCTGTTTGGTTGTTCCTTTCTTCCTTCTGGTCCATTCCATTGATTTGAGTCCCAGTTTTCTTCCCCTCACTATTGTTTCCCTGTACGTTTTCCTTCATTTCTCTTATCATAGGCTGCATTTGTTCATCTAATTTATGTCCAAAGTCAACCAATTCTGTGAGCTTCCTGATCACCAGTGCTTTGAACTGTGCATCTGATAGTTCGGGTTTCTCTTGGTCACTTAAAAAAAATTGGTTCTGGGGCTTTCAAATCTGTTTGAGCCATCTTTTTTATTTTCCTTTGGTTTGGTTGCGGCTGCTTTGTAAGGGCGGCGGAGCCTTAGGTGTTCACCAGGGCGGGGCACCCCAGTCGCTGGGTCGTGATGTTGTATGTGGGGGCAGGGTCTGAGAGGGAACAATGGCACCTGCTCCGCTCTCTCTAGGACTTCTGTCCCCTCCATTGCCTCCCACGAGCAAATTGGGCCCTTCTGGTGCTGGCTCCCGGGCGAGTGGGCTTGTGCACTTTCTCGGACTCTGTGGGCTTCCCCAAGAAGTCTCCTGTAAGGCTGAGAGAGTCTCCCGGCCTCAGCTCCCAGACGGGGCTCTTAAGCTTTGAAACCCGGCGGTACTGCCCGTTTTCACTGCCGGTTTTTGCTTAGTTTGCGCGCGAATGTGTGGCTGCAGACAGCCAGCTGCCTTGAGCCCTTCACTGGGTCTGCTAGTCGCCTCCCAAGCCCAGGGTCCGCCACCGGTCTGTCCGCTGCCTTCTGCGCCCTGCGCGCCCGCGCCTGCCAGCCAGCATTTCTTCCCACCGGGACCCCTAGACCCCTCTCCGCAGGCCTCCGACTCCGCCGCTCCTTACCGGTCTGGATGTACTGGAGTCTGACTTCTGTTCAGTTCATTTCTCTCTGTTCTGGTTGTATTTTTGTTTCTCAATTTTTGTTGTCCTTAGTTTTGGTTGTGTGAGGAGGCACAATGCGAGTGCCTATGCCTTCATCTTGGCCGGAACTCCTGGGTGCTCCTATGTTGGGTGCATATATATTTACAATGTTTATATCTTTGTCATGGTTTCTTCCCTTGAGTATTATGAAGTGACCTTCTGGGTCTCTTTTAATGGCTCTTTTTTTGAAGTCTATTTTGTCTGATATGAATATCACTATCCCGGCAGCAAACAGAATCTTAATCAAGTGATCAATGTTAAAATGGCCAGTAATGGGACACATCAACATCGTGTACCTACTGAGGACACTGCGTTTCTGTGATGATCCTTCTGAAAGTGCATATATGAACCTAATCATCAGGAGAACTCAGATACACTGGAACTGAAGGACATTCTATAAAGTAGCTAACTGGTACTCTTCAAAATTATTGATGTCATGAAACAAAGACTGTAAAAAATTTTCCATTTTAAGGGAGACATGAAAGCTGAGTGCTACTCATGAACCAAAATTTTCTTCTGCTATAGAGAACATCACAGGGATAATGAATTCAGGGAAATTTGAATTAGGAATTAGATCTATAGATTGGTTAATACTGTATCAATGTTAGTTTTCTGATTTTGATCACTGTGCTTGGGTTATATAAGACAGTGTCTTTATTCTTAGGAAATATACTCTGAAGTATACTCTAAGGCTAAATGGTATCATGTCTGCAACTTAATCTCAAATGCTTGAAAATGAGAGGGGAGGAGGGAAGGAGATAGAGACAGACAAGGATAAGCAAATGTTAACATTTGGGGAATTTGGGTAAAGGGCAAAGGAAATTTTTTAAAAACTATTTTATTTCTATTCATTTGCACCTTCAAGTCTAACTGGATCCCTAAAATCCAACTATTAAAGGTTGGAGAGAGCCAGGTATAGAAGAATAAACAAAATAAACATAAAAACATCCTTATTGCAACTTTTCTGTAAGTCTGAAATTATGTCAAAATAAAAAGTTAAAGAAAAAAAGTGATTCTGAGATAACAATGTGGAAAAGAAACTTCTCAACCAGTTTACTTTTAACTTCTCTCAACAAGTTTGCCTGTGAAGGCAAGTTCAGAGGAAAGACAATGGTAGTAATGGTTGTATCTGCTCCTGATATACAGATGGGGAAGATTTATGCTAGTTTATAGGCTCAGGGGAATCATCAAGTAGAAATAGGGTAAAGATACAGGAAAGAGTAGATATTGCCAGTATGGAGCACATTGGTGGAGCTCCACGTTGATGGAGAATTAGCCTTAGGAAGAAGGAAAAATTCCCATGTAAAAAGGAAGAAAACATGGAGGTGTGCATATGTAGGTAGCTTTGTATGTAAGGGGATGCTGAGAATGATTTCCACCCTGATGGTCTATTTTCTTGTAGGTAAGAGGCACAGTCATCTATGTAGTGTGAGGAGAGAAATACCTAATTTGGAAAATAAGATATAGCCAAAATAGCTGTTCTGAGAAGTGGGAGAAGGAGATAATGGGGAAATGTTGAGCTGCCTAGTATTAATGAGAGCCCAGCTGAGGTTTGGGGGAGTTAAAATCCAAACACAAAACTGACTTCTTTGCAAACAGCAAACACACTGATTGACTCAAACTCTGTAGATGACTTTGCTTTCTGCTCCACAAATTTGGTGCTTCAGCATTCACATTCATTCACCAACGGATTCTTGGTTGCTTGAGCTACCTACTCATCTCCCATGATATTTCCCTCCACTCCAACTCAGCTCCCTACTTCCATGATTATAGCCTGGACTTGATAATCACAAAAATTCTGTGGCATTTTCATTTTAAACATTCTATACTTCTGCCACCCATCCTTATTGCTAGCACACACACACACACACACACACACACACACACACACACACACACACACACCCAATCCACTGGCCATCACTTTTCTCACTATCCATCAGCCTCCCTACTTACTTCATTTAATTCCTTAACCAGTCCTGAATTCATGTTTCATCCTTGCAAGTACATCCAATTTCCTCAGTCATCTTTCTCTCTGTTCATTCTACTGGCAAAAATACAACCCTTAATGAACTCTGTGACCTGCCTTCTTAGGGCATGTACCAAGCCATTGAATAGTGCAGGAGAGTATCACAAAATCAAACTCATTGGTTTTACTTTAAGTTGATGAACTTAAATTTCAAGTGGACACTCAGTTCCCCTATTGTCCTCTGAATCCAATTCCTTTTCTTTTAACTATGCACAAAAATTTTATTCTTTATTTTTTTCTAAACATCATCTCATATTTTATTTTTAATAGATTTTATTGATTATGCTATCTCCTTCCCTCCTCCTCTCTCATTTTCAAGCATTTGAGATTAAGTTGTAGACATGATACCATTTAGCCTTAGAGTATACTTCAGAGTATATTTCCTAAGAATAAAGACACTGTCTTATATAACCCAAGCACAGTGATCAAAATACTTGTCCCATTTCCCCCCTTCATTCATATCCATCCTGTACCCCCTCCCACCAACATTGCCCCCCTTAGTTCATGTCCATGGGTCATACATATAAATTCTTTGGCTTCTCCATTTCCCATACTATCCTTAACCCCCCTGGTCTATTTTGTGCCTACCACTTACACTTCTTATTCCCTGTACCTTTACCCCCATTCTCCCCCAAGTCCCTGCTGATGACCGTCCATGTGATCTCCATTTCTGTGAATCTATCCTGTTCTAGTGGTTTGTTTAGTCCATTTTTGTTTTTGTTTTTGTTTTTAGGTTCGGTTATTGATAGTTGTGAGTTTGTCATTTTCCTGTTCATATGATTGCTCTTCTTTTTCTCAGATGGGTCACTTTAACCTTACATATAATAAGGGCTTGGTGATGATGAACTCCTTTAACTTGACCTTATCTGGGAAGCACTTTATCTGGTCTTCCATTCTAAATGATAGCCTTGCTGGATAGAATAATCTTGGACATAGGTCCTTGCCTTTCATGACTTTGAATATTCCTTTTCAGACCCTTCTTTACTGTAAGGTTTCTTTTGAGAAATCAGTTGATAGTCTTATGGGAACTCCTTTGTAGGTAACTGTCTCCTTTTCTCTTGCTGCTTCTAAGATTCTCTCCTTATCGTTAATCTTGGGTAATGTAATTATGATGTGCCTTGGTGTGTGCTTCCTTGGGTCCAACTTCCGTGGGACTCTCTGAGCTTCCTGGACTTCCTGGAAGTCTATTTCCTTTGCCAGATTGGGGGGAAGTTATCCTTCATTATTTGTTCAAATAAGTTTTCAATTTCTTGCTTTCTTTTCTCTTTCTGGCACCCCTGTGATTCAGACATTGGAATGATTAAAGTTGTCCCATAGGTTCCTAAGCCTCTCCTCATTCTTTTTTGAATTCTTGTTTCTTCATTCCATTTTGGTTGTGTGTTTATTTCTTCCTTCTGCTCCAAACCATTGTTTTGAGTCCCTGTTTCCTTCCTGTCACTGTTGGTTCCCTGTACATTTTCCTTTATTTCACTTTTCATAGCCTTCACTTTTTCCTCTATTTTGTGACCATACTCAGTCATTTATGTGGGCATCCTGATTACCAGTATTTTGAACTCTACATCTGATAGGTTGGCTATCTCTTCATTACTTAGTTATATATTTTTTTTCTGGAGCTTTGATGTCTTCTTTAGTTTAGGCCATATATATATATTTTTGTCTCAGTGTACCTGTTATGTAGTAAGGGGTGGGGTCTTAGGTATTTGCCAGTGTAGGGCAGCCCACTTCACTGCATTGCGGCACTGTATGTGGGACGGGGGTCTGAGAGGGAACCATGCCGCTTGCTCAGCTTTCGGCTGGTTTTAGGTCACTTCCTCTGCTACCCACAAATTGGGCCATTCTGATCCTGATTCCTTGGTGGGTCAATTTGTGTATGTTTTAGGGCCCCATGGGTCTCTCCAACAAACTCTCCTGTGAGGCTGAGATTTTCTCCTGCTACTTCAATCTTCACAGGTTTTTGTAGTCAGAGGCTTTGGGGCTTTATTTCTCCATGCTGGAAACCTGGGTTGTGCAGTGTCTCTCATTTCCCAGTTGTTCCTCCTGGTTAATCTGCATGCAAATGCAGCACTGCCCACACTGCCAGCTACCACCTGGCTGGGTCCTCCAGTCACTGCCTTGCCATGAGTCCTCTCCACCCTGGCTGCCCATCTTCACCCCTCCTACTCATTTGGATGAATGTATCTTCTTTAATTCCTTGGCTGTCAGACTTCCATATGGTTCAGTTTTCTCGCAGTTCTGGTTATTTTTTTGTTTTTAAATTTGTTGTTGTTCTTCTTTTGGTTTTGTGAGGAAGCAAAGTGTGTCTTCCTATGCCTCCATTTTGGCCAGAAATCAAACATCATTGTCTTGAGTACACCATCCAATATAAAGTAACTTTGCATTTACTTGTTTTCAAACCTTCTGATTTTAATTATTTCCATTGCACTTAGTCAGGTATTTGGATTCTTTGCTCTATTCTGTCCTCTCGGAGCTATCTCTTTGCCTGAGTAAGGCTAGGGCACTGGGCCAATTTCTGATGTCAATCCAGAGATAACTGGAATGGATATATAATGCTACTTTTAGATCACCTCCTCTCAAAAAGACAGTTTCTCTGTTCTCTTGATACTCTTTGATTTATGTTTTTCATCCGGCCAAAAAAATTTCCATCTTCACCAATTTTCCCGATTCAAAACAAATCCCAATGGAACTTCTATTAGCTGTCCCCAGTGGGTGTTATTTGGGCACAAGATACAAAATAAGGAGCTGAAAATGGCCTTGCATTTTATCTCATAGGATCTTGTATCTCATCTCATAGGATTCCCCCAAAAGTCCCTTAATGAAATTGCTCATTGGTTTATTATACAGGTTCATTTTCTGTTGGGAAGATAGGAACTGTAGATAACAACTTATTCAAGGCCTACCAAGAAATCAGGGAAATGAAAAGGATGCAAAAGTTGTAATTAAGAAATTTTTTAATATGCTTATAGTAGAGATCTAAATATTTTAGGAAAAAAAGTGGTTTCACTATGTTTTTTTTTTTGTTTCACTATTTTTAACTCATATTCACTAAATAAATAATTATGCACTGCCTACTACATGCCAGCCACTCCATAAGTTCTAGAAATATAGAAATGAAAAAAAGGACAAAATATTCTGCCTTCTTAGAACTTTGGTTTCTAGAAAGAAAAGACAGACACTAAATAAGTAAAATATGTATTTTGAGTGATAATAATTTCCATGGTGTTAAAATAAAACAAGGAAAAGAGATAGAAAATGTTCAGGGTAGAATTACAATTTAATATAGAGTGATCATGAAAGGGCTCACTGAGAAGGTGACACTTGAGCAAAAATCATTAAGAGATTAAGGAATGAGCCATTTGAATACTTGAGGTGATAGATTGTATTACTTTAATAATTCTTTCCATTTAGTGTGCACATTTTGTAATGTGATTGTTACTCCTATTAATATGTAAATTCTCCCCACCTCCTTGAATCTGGGTTGGCCCTGTGACTTGTTTTGGCCAATAGAATGGGACAGGAGTGATCTTTAAAACGGTCATGGTCAAGCCTTCGGAGGTCTTGCAACTTCTGTTTTTGCCCTCTTGGAACACAGCTGCTATATAGAAGTCCAAGTTTTCCTGCTGGAAAACAAAGATCACAAGGAAAAGAATTAAAGCATTACAGTTGACAGCCAGCACCAAAGCCCTAGTTATATGGGTGAGGCCAACTGTGATCCTCCAGATCCAGTCAACTTGGCCCATCTGACACCATGTAGAACAGAGATGAGCCATCCCCACTGAACCCTGCCTAAAGAGGAGACATACCAAAAAATTAAATAAATAGAATAATTATAAATTACAATAAATTCTATGAAGGAAACAAACCAAGAGTCTAAAGAGGAGAATGACATAGAGGATATACTTTAGATTGGCTGGCAAAGGAAGGCATTTCTAAGGTGTTGACATTTAAGTTCAGACTTAAAGGAATGGTGGTAAGAGTGTACTAAGCAGAAGGAAGAGCAAGTGCAAAGACCCTGACTCCAGAGAGCTTAGTGAGTTTCAAGCACTTAGAGAAGATCTGGGATGGGGCTAAAACAAAGTATATGAGGCCAGAGAGACAGACAGAGACTAGATTGTACAAGCCCTATCCAGTTGGTAAAGAATGTGTATTTTTTCCTAGGTACGCTGAAGGGTTTAAAGCAGTATAATGATATAATCTTTTGTTTTGTTTTTTAATATTATGTTTGAGTCATTTTGAATATTTCATTTATTTATTTTTAGACAGAGAGGAAGGGAGAAATAGTGAAAGAAACAATGATGTGAGAGAGAAATATCAATTGGTTGCCTCCTGCATGCACCCCAATGGGGGACTGAACTTGCAACCCAAGCATGTGTCCTGACTGGGAATAAGACTGGCGACTCTTTCACCATGTGGGAGGATGCCAATGAACTGAGCCACACTGATCAGGGCATAATCTTTTGTTTTAAAAGGATCACTTTTGCTGCTGTGAAAGAATGAATTAGAGGGGACAAGGATGCAAATAGACAAATTAAGTCATATTGTAATCTAAGCTAGAGTTGAAAGTAGCCAGGTTAGAGTGATGGCAATGAAGATGGAGAAGAGTGATTAGACTGAAGGTATGTTATGAAGATACAGCCCACTGATGAGTGAGAAATGGACAGGAAAAGAGAAAAGGAAAAATCAATGGTAATACCTAGATATCTGGCTTAGGCAATAGGATTGATGGTAGTGCTCTCTACTGAAAGTAAAGAGATGATTAGGTGAATTCAGAAGTCAATTTGGGATATATAGTGTGATATCTTTGTGAGATATCTCTATATAGAAGTCAGTGGACAACTGGAACTCAGAGGAAAACTCTGATATGGAGATTTAAATTTGGGGCTCATCAGAATAACAATGGTATTTAAATCTATGGGAATGGATGACATCACCCAATGAGAGAATATAGAATGAAAAGAGAAGAGGATGTAGGGCATACCGCTGAAAAATACCAATACTTAAAAATTAGCTACAGGAAGAGCAGAAAGCAAAGGAGAATGAGGACTGGTTAAGAACTTGGGAGGAAAACCATGAAACTGTGGTGTCAAGAAAGGCCAGGGATACATTTGTTTCATAATGGAAGGAGTGGACAACAGTATTGAATGCTGCTGAGAGGGGGAATAAAATGAAGACAGATAAATGCCTATTAAATCTGCCAACATCCAAGTTATTGGTGACAAGAGCACTTCTGATGAAATGGCAGAGGTGGGGGATTGAATAGGAAGGCAGGAAGTAGAGATTCCATATGTAGACAGCTCTAGATGTGAAAACAATTGGCAATAAAGGGGAATGATAAATGAGATGAAAGTTGGAGGCCAAGATAGAGTGTTTATTTTTTTAAGATAATCAGTACTAGACCATACTTGAATACTGATAGAAATGACAAATGAGAGGGAGAGAGATACTTCAGACGAGAAAGGAGGTAACTGAAGGAAAAGATTCCTTGAAGAAACGAAAAGAAATTGGAGGACTTCCAGCCAAGATAGAAGTGTAGGTAGATACGCTATACCTCTTTGCACAACCAAAACAAAGACAACAAATTTAAAAACAAAAACAACCACAACTGCCTGAAAATAGAACTGTATAGAAGTCTGACAACCAAGGAGTCAAAGAAGAAATATTCATTTAGACCAGTAGGAGGGGAGGAGATGAGAGCTGGGGTTGAGAGGACATGTGGCAAGGTGGCAGCTGGAGGACTGGGGCAGGCAGTGGCGGCTGGCGGAGCAGGTAGTCTCACATTTGCGTGTGGATAAACTGGGAGAAACAACTAAGGAGTGAGAGAGACCATGCAACCCAGGGTTCCAGAGCAGGGAAATAAAGCCTCAAAATCTCTGACTGAAAAAACCTGTGGAAGTTGTGGCAGCAGGAGAAAATCCTAGCCTAACAGGAGAGTTTGAGGATTGCCCTACTCTTGAATAAAGGCATGTCAGGATTCCCATGGCTCCACAAGTTTTCTTCCATCTGCTCAAATACTGAGTGAACCTGCCCAGCCTTGAAAGGTTGCAAGACACGTTTATTGTAAGAAACAGAGAAATTTAGATAAAATATAAAATGAACAAAAGCAATACCAAAATATCAAAGGAGAATAAAAAGTACCTGGAGCATAGTACTCCATACTATGAGCATATTTATTTTGAACCAGTGCTTTTAAAGCAGCCAACAGGTCCATTCACAACTAGTTTTAGAACAATGTCCTATTGATGAGCCCATGCCAAAAGTACTTCTGGTCATTCCGTTAAGAGCCTTTTGGTTAGAAAAGCTTTCAGGTCAACCTCTGGGTTTCAGACAACCAGTTGCTTCTTTTAAGAGCTGTATGAAGGTTCCCTGCTGCAGAAGAAACAATTCTCTTGTGCAACAAAATTTTCTTTCTGTGATCTTTACCTCAGAAACAGACTGGACTCTGTGCTTGTCTCTGTAGAAAGTAATCTACAGCCGTTCCCGCTCTCTCCCCTCTTCTTAGCTGGGAAAAAAAAAAAAAAAAGAGCCCATGAGCTGTGCCTTTCGTACTCTAGGACTGTGATGTGGTGAGTGTCCCTCAGATTAATTCAATTATACACCTCATGCTGAAGCTGTCAAACGTCTTATTTTTTCCTCATGGGCCTGATTTATTTTGTTAATAAGATCCACACATGTTATATACAAAAGTAACCATTAAATAATTATAAACATATCATTTCATCATGTACTCCCAGCCCATTCTGCATCTCCTGCCAGATACAAACATTTACTTTCATACATTTAGAGCAATAATTTGCATAAACCACTCATAGTGGGGATACATTCAAAGCAATTGGTTATGTGATGTTATTATCAAAATCTCCCCACACCCATACACACTATTAGTTGTTCCTTTCAGTTCACACATTGAAAGCTTCATTAAAAATTCAAGCATTATTTACCAATAGAGAGACAAATGAAGCTATTAACAGTAAACTCGGATTAACTAATCCTTAATCAGTGAGGTCCTTTGTGAAAGGGACCAAGAAGTAATTAAGTTTTGAGGAGGAAAGGGAAGGTCCAGAATATGGGTTGAGGCCTGGGGAGGGGAGGTAGGGTTCAGCACTCTGTAGAATGCTCTGGCAATCCAGGGACTTGTGTGAAAGCACTGGCAGTTCAGGTAGAGGGGGCACTGTTAAAAAGTGGGGAAATGGGTAGTTTCTAAAGGACTATAAAAGCCATTCAAAGCAAATCTCTAAGTGCCAGTTCTGCCAAGAGTTAGTTAGCTTGGTTCAGGTATGTCTGAGATGAAAGTGGTTGCTTCTTCACATTTTAGAAAATTCTCCAGATCTCTGTGAAGATCATATCAAACAAAGTTAAAGAATTCTCAGGGATCAATTGACTCAACTTTGGGGGGATTTGAAACATAACTTTTAAAACTTTTTTAAACTACAAAAGAAATAGTCATTGTGTAATATTGAAACAGTTATAAAATAATATAGAATCAAGCCTGAAAGATCCCCGTCAACACCCACCACAGTTCCAGGCTCACACTATTTACAGTGTGCCCCACGCCAGATTCTTTTCTATGTACTTACTGGCATATATATATATATACATATACACATACATACACACACACACACATATATGTATATAAAACATATTATACAAATACAAAAAACTCTATCAGTTCTGCATACCTTGTTGCTCTTTTATATTCTTACATTTTTTTATTGTGGAAAAATATAGATACAGTAGCCCTCTACTTTATCCACAGGGGATATATCCCACTGGGCCTGAAACTGCAGATAGTACTGAATCCTATATATACTGTTATTTCCTATACATACATACCTATGATAAAGCCTAATTTATAAATTAGGCACAGTAAAAGATTAACAACTATAGCCAGTAATAAAATAGAACAATTGCAACAATATACTATAATGAAGATTATGTAAATGCGGTGTCTCTCTTAAAATGTTTTATTATGTATTTATTATACTTGTGATGATGCGAGGAGACAAAATTCTTATGTGATGAGATGAAGTGAGGTGGAATTTTCCATTTAATATTTTCAGGCTGTGATTGACCTCAGAGAGCTGAAACCATGCAAAGCTAAACCATGGATGAGGGTGGGGTCTACCCTAACATAAAATTTACCATTTTAACCATTTTCAAGTGTACAGTTAAGTGGTATTAAGTACACTCACAATGTTGTGTGACCATCCCCTCTATTTCCAGAACTTTTTCAATATTCCAAATAGAATCTCTGTACACATTAAACAATAAGTCCCCATTATCTCTTCCCTTCAGTCCCTGGTAACAGCTGTTCTATCTTGTCTCTATGCTCTCCCTTCTTTTAAGTTGTATTTGAAGAGGTAATATGCAAATATTATTAAAAATTCTAACAATAGGGAAGGGCATATACAATGTTAAATACTTTCCCCTCCTATGCTCAAACCCCAGGCAACAAGTGTAATCAGTTTTTGGGTATCTTTACTAAAGAGTCTTTGTATAAAAAAGCATAAATGGACATATACCACCCCCTTTTTTGTACAAAGCAGTAACCAACCATATACAACTTGCTTTTTTCATTTAGCAATATCTGATATGCATGTGTAAATAATGAATATATAAGATGTATATAAAATGTATATATAAAAGGCATATATATATATAATTCTTATGTACTCACTCGTATCTTATGCTAGGGTCAACTTACTTCTCTCCAATTAACTTTTTAAAAATTATTTAATTTTAATTTTTTTATTTTTTAAAGATTTTATTTATTTATTTTTAGAGAGGGAAGGGAGGGAGAAAGAGAGAGAGAGAGAGAAACATCGATGTGCGGTTGCTGGGGGCCATGGCCTGCAACCCAGGCATGTGCCCTGACTGGGAATCGAACCTGTGATGTAATTTTTATTTTTGCAAAAAACACCTAACATAAAACTTACCCTCCCAACAATTTAAACTGTTCAATACTGTACACTGATGTGCAACAGATTCCTCAGAATCCCCCGAATCCTGCATAACTGAAACTCTACTCTCCAGTTCCCCTCCCCTGAGCCCCAGGCAACCACCATTCTGCTTTCTGTTTTTATGAGTTTGGCTACATTAGATACATCCTATAAATAGTATCATGAAGCATTTATCCTTCTGTGACTGGCTTATTTCACTTAGCATATTATCCTCAAGATTCATCTATTGTCATGGCATATGGCAGGATCTCTTTTTCTAAGGCTGAATATATATATGCCACCTTCCACTGTATGTATATGCCACATTTTCTTTATCCACTCATCTGTCGGTGGACATTTAGGTTGCTTCTAACTCTTGGCTATTGTGAATAATGTTGCAATGAACATGGGGGTGCAAATATCTGTTTGAGAGTCTGCTTTCAATTTTAAATATATTTCCAGACTTGAGATTGCTGAATCATATGTTAGTCCTATTTTCAATTTTTTGAGAAACCTCCAGACTCCTGAGCTTTTCCCACAGTGGTTGCACCATTTTACATTCCCACCAACGGTGTACAAGGGTTCTAGTTTTTCATATACTTGCCAACACAGTTTTTTTCTGCTTTGTTTCATTTCTTAATAATGGTCATTTTGACAGGTGTGAGGTGATATGTGGTTGTGGTTTTAAACTCCATTTCCCTGATAATCAGTGATGTCGAACATTTTTTTTCATAGGCTTGTTGGCCATTTGTATATCTATATCTTCTTTGGAGCAATGTCTATTGAACTCCTTTCCCTATTTTTTAAAATCTTCACCCAAGGATGTTTACTGATTTTAGGGAGAGAGGATGAGAGACAGACAGAGAGAGAGAGAGAGAGAGAGAGAGAGAGAGAGAGGGAATGAGAGGGAAACATTGATCAGTTGCTTGCCATATGTACCCTGATGGGGGATTGAACTCTAAACCTAGGTATATGCCCTGACCAGGAATTGAACCCCACAACCTTTTGGTGTACAAGTGGACACTCCAACCAACTGAGCTACCTGAGCTACCTGGCCAGGTCCCCTTTGCCCATTTTTATTTGGTCATTTTGTTATTGTGTTGTAGTTCTTTTTCTATTCCAGATATTAACCTCTTATCAGATATATGATTGTCAAATATCCTCTCTTCATTCTTGCCCTTTTAGTCTGTTGATGCTTTTGCTGTGTTGAAGTTTTTAAATTTGATGTAGTCCCACTTTTCTATTTTTGCTTTCCTTGCCTGTGCTTTTGGTGTGACTCATTAACTTTTACTTCTCTTAGGGCCAGACTTTCATCAGGATTGCCTGGTTGTAATTTTTGCCTTCTGGTTTCCACCCCAATGCTCTGTAGCATATTGTTTAACAGAGGTATTTCCTAATTACTATTGGTTCCCTTAAGGGATACATCCAGAGCTACATTAATTTTTCTGGATTTGTTTGCATGCACAGTAATGAGAAGCCTATGTGTGTGTGTATGGGGGGGGGTCATCCCATTTTTTAAGCTTCTTTCCTCTTCATCTCCCGTTTTACTCCATATTTGGAACAGAATCCGCACCTACTCTTACCTCTGGAATTCTCCTCGTAAGTGGGGCGTGCCTTCTGAGCCAATGACAGGTCAGCCACGAGGCTGATTTCAGACCACCGAAGGCTTCTAGGTTCCAGATGAACCAATTAGCTTATTAAGGACATTGAATAACTGGACAGCTGGCATCTGTTCTATTGTCTTCTGAGTAAGGACCCTCTAGTTTTGCCCATCAAAGATTTGAATGTGAAAATGAAACTTTACATTGTTTTGTCATTGCGTTTCTTTTTTTTTAATTTTGGTGGCTTTAATCCATCCCACAACTTTTGACTAAGGCCAATAAAACACAGCCACTCACCCTTTGTAAAAGGAAAGAGGGGTTGGGTTTCCTTCAATTGTCTGCCTTTTTCTGTCTCCTCCACTATTTTTGTTTTACTCTGTATTTAACTTTGCATACAGCAGCTTCATCGGAGGACCTGTGCTGTGGATCTGGGCTCTTATCTCATTGCCGGTTACAAGGACCTTTTCGTTGTTCTAACTTGAGGTTGTGTGTCCAGGGGGGTGGCGGGTGGGAGAAGAGTTTGGCCATAATCTGCATTCTGCATTTTCTTCTCCCGG
>PVIA01002147.1:0-26500 GCA_004024845.1 Tonatia bakeri
AAAAAAACCCAACTTAGTTCTGTGGATTTTTTTCTATTGTTTTATTATTCTCTCTTTATTTCTGCTCTGACCTTTAGTATTTTCTTCCTTCTGTCAACTTTGGCTTTAGTTTATTGTTCTTTTTCTAGTTCCTTGAGATGTAAATTTAAGTAGTTAATTTGAGATCTTTCTTTTTTTTAATGCAGACATTTATGTGTGATGGTCTTATGGTGAGGTTACAAAGGACCAGGGTGGCCCTGCCAGCCAGGAAGGAGTCTTGGGCTCACAAGCCCAGCTGTGCTGGCTCCGACTGCCCTTGGGTGCCACCTGGTGGTGGAAATTCCCTTAGGTCCAAGTGGACACCTCAGGTCCTATAGCTGGCTGGTGCAGGCAGGACAGGGGCAGGAACCCCAGGTTCACCCAGCTAACTGGAACCTTTCTCATTAGTGGTCTGGGGAGCCTAAGCCCGGGAACATGGGGCCACAAAAGCTCCACCTCAAGCCTGGCTTCATCTTCTCTGTCTCTCCCACTCACCCTCTTTCAGAGAAGGCAGCTGCTCAGGAGAGGCAGAGCTGGGAGAAGTGGCGATGCCTCCAGCTTTTGCTGTGGGGTCTGGGAGTGACACAAAGTCAGGCTAGCGACCCCACAGGTGGGGGAAGCCAGTGGGGAGGGTCTGTGATCCTGGAAAGGCAGGAGCGGAGCCCCATGCTGCAGACCGACAGCAGCTGGAGGGAAGTGCGGAGTCAAGAGTCTCCTCTCACTCTGTGCAGTGAAAGCACTGTTTTCACCGGAATGAACAAAAGGGAACAGGAGGGGCGTGGCTCACCATCTCCTTCCGAGTGTTGTGGAGCTCTGACGCCACTGCGCTCATCTTCTCGCTGTGCTGCTGCTGCTGTTCGAGAAGGTGCTTTTGCAAAGATTTATTTTCTAGAGTCAAGTAGCTAATTTCTTCACTCAAAATTGTTGAACTGTCCTGAATTGCTGTAAAATCTTGAACAGATGACAAAATATGTCTTGCCTGAGCTAGGAGAACAAATCAAGGATTATTACTGCATTTATGCTAAAAGGATAAAGTGTAAACAAAATAATATTTCACACATCTTGAGTAACACACACCACATGGACAGGCATGGAGACTGGCAAAGGGACATGACCACCATTGAAATGACCTCTGCTCTAGCTCTTTTACATTCTGTCAAGGATGGGAGGCAGAGAAGAGCAGAAAGTTTTATCCTAGAGAAAAGGTGTCCCTCAGGAGGAGGCTGTGCCCAGGTGGTTTGGCTGTGCACCCCAGCCGCACAGCACACTCTCCACAGTAGCCCCGACTGCTCCTGTGCTGGCCTGGGGCCCCCATGCTGGCACCACCTGGCACCTTCACAACTGGGGATAGCAGCCTCGTAGCCTGCTGCTACCCTAACAGGAGAGGGTAGACTAGTGCAGATGCTGATCCAGGGGCTCCAGCACCTTGGAGAGCCCTGATTGCAGGAAGGAAAGCTGAGGGGCCATAAGACTGAGCAGCTGAAGTGCATAAGAGCCTCTGGCAGCAGCCAAGGTGGCAGCTCCAGGCAGGACCCAGGTTCTGTCAGAAAGGAGAGGGCTAGCAAGTCCCTGCTCCTGTTGGGACACTAAACACTGCGGCCCAGACTTTCCCTGCACCCTAGGAGAAAGAGGTGGTCCCCCGATCATGCAGCATCCTGTTTCACACTGTGACTCTGGGTGAAGGGGTCCCCAGTGTGCTCCTGTACCTGCGCCAGGTGGAAGCAAACCGAAGTCCTCTTGGGAGAGGCCATCCCCCCCAGACCTCATCCATTTCCATCAAAACCTTGACCAAATCCTGGGTCCTGCATGCAACCAAACTCTCAAAAGATTCAGAGAAGACAGCGACAACTTTTTAATCTCTCCAAATCCTCATGTGAAAACAAAGTGATAAGAACCAAATAACTGTGTTTGGTACTTCCAACAATACTAGGCAATGAGGCGTCTCCCCGAACCCAAGCCAGCAGCTGGAAAAGTCAAAAGCCACACCCCAGAGGAGCCCCCGGCTGCTGTGAGGAGCACTGTCAGGAACACTCCCTGCAGCGCAGCAGCCAATGGCAGCTGATGGGGAAAGTCCAGTGAGGCACGGGGCCTGGAACCCAAGGGGAGAACAAATACCGACTAGCGCAATGCTGCCTGAAGGCTGGGCCCGCACGTGGCTGAGCCCATGGGCTGCCTGTCCCTTCCTGACTCACCCAGGAACACCTCATTGCCGTGCAGGGACTTGCAGCCATGCCAGTACCTGTCTACCAGGTCGAGGAGGGCATCCAGGTACGTCACCTCCAGGGTGGCCTTCTTCCCAGGGGGCATGGCTGAGTGCAATTTGGGAGACACCTGCAGTGGTGACAAAACCATGACACTGGCTTCCAGTTCCTGAAACACAAGGCTTCTAAGGCCACACACTCATGTGGCCACCAGGCACCATGCTGACACCCTTGTCCCACGGACTCTGCCTGATGGGGCTGTTCACAAACCCACAGGGGGTGACTCATGGGGTTCACCTCCCCACCCCCGGATGTGTGACCATGGTGGATTGGAAGACCTCTGAGCCCTGAGTGCCCACAACAGTGGGCTGGGGCTGCCCCCTCACGGCAGGAGGAAAGGCTGGGGGGGATGCAAGCAGCCTACACTGTACAGTGTCACACCACGTGTAGGCACTGCCACACCGCCACCAAACCCACCATCACAGTTTCAGGGTCACAGTTGTGGGAACGCCCACAGGGGTGGCCATTTCGGGTCTTCCTGACCAGTCCACAGCGACTCCTGGAGGGGACACCCCTCAGAGCCAGTCTCGGCCTGCACAGTCACTGGTGCCCGGAAGGCCCTGAATGTAATCACGTCACATGTGCAGAAGAGGCCACCAGGCGGAACTGCCTAGGCTGCACCCAGTGCCCATGAGGCCCCAACACAGTCAACTGTCATTGGGACTCACTGCGATGCTTTCTCCCTTCCTCCCTTTAGAAAAATTATTTTACCAATTTAAAAGAATTACTGAAGAATGGGGGAGCAGCTGGTGCTTTCCCGCTCACTTTCCCAGTGTTCGGAGTAAACTTACTGTGAGTGAGGGTCTGTGGAGGGAGGCGGGAAGTAAAGGCTTACATCTGTCGCACAGGCCGCGACCAGAACTGGGGACATAGGACTGGTCCCAGGTCTGCAAGAACCAGTTCCAGGCAGAGGGTCAGTGAGAGCCCCACCTTCACAGCCAGCGTTCTTCACTGTTAATTAACAGACAGAGGGACTTTCTACTGAAGAACTCTGGAACAGCTGGTGAGACCCTGAGTGACAGGAGGCCCTGGGCCAGGGCAGGGAACGCCACTTCAGCTGGGATGCCCCTCACCTCCCACCACCACCGCCTACACCATGCAAGCCCCTGAGCACCAGGGAGCACGGTGGTGGGTGGTGGGTGTACCCTCGGTCCCCAGGGGCAAGCCCACCAAGGGAGTACTGCTCTGCCCAGGTTCACATCAGGGGTGGGCAGCCCATATCCTGTACCCAGGCTCACAGTAACACAGTCCTGGCTGCTGGCCCCCAAAACTGAGGCTGAGACCACCCCAGTGAGTGTTTGGCACAAACACTTCCATCAGAGGCTAAATCTGAACACTTGGCCAGGTGACAGGCATGGGTGACAGAGACACAGTCCTCAGGGTGGACCCAGTGCAGTCACTAAAATTTCCGTCTTCCACTTGAGAAGCATGGGTAGTGTCCTCTCCAAGAGGACGGCCACCATGAGGCCACAGCTCCAAGCCGAGGGGAAGGGAGCCATGGGCAGCACCACCCCACCCTGCAAAGTCCCAGGCCCACAAGTACACATGTCCGCTGGGCTCGGCTCTGCAGACAGGAAAGGCCTGCACACATTCCCGTCTCAAGCACATCCCCACTTTCCTTCCTTCCCTCAACCTGCCCAGTGAGAGTGGGAGATGGAACGAAGAACGGACGACAGCCAAGGTCCCTGTAAAAGCAGACTCTGACCCAGGACCCGCAGCGACCAGCTGGGAAGCCCACCCGCCACGTCTGGATCCCAATGCATGGAAGCACACTTCACAAAACAGGGAGGGGACAAACACCAAGGGAAAGTGCATTTAAGGGCTGTATTTGTCTTATGATCACGGTTGATGTTGAAAACAGAAGACATGGCGTTATCGAACAGCAGCCACTCAACTGTGGCATCAGCTACCCTGCGCTCTGCACTCACCTCCCTGGCGCCACTCGTGCTGTGGGGCCTCTGCTCCTCAGGTTCAGACGCCTCCACGTGAGAAAAGGTCCTCTCGCTCCTGCCCTCGCTCCTGCCCTCGGAGCTGTTCTGTCTGCTCAGACTCTCCTCCAGGCAGCTGAGACATTCCTGGTCTGCAGGCCCCTGGAATCTCCCACCAGGCATTCTTCGCTTTCTGTACTTTTCAGGAGCAGGCAAAGGATTTAACACCCTTTGTGTTGACAAACTTGACTTCTGAGAAGAGGACACCGAGTCCTCAACATCTGTGGAGTCTGTGACAGAGGGGAGAACACAGCCCTTGTTAGACCGAGTTCTCTGGGCACAGTGACGAGTGCTGTTACTTAAAAAGGGTGTGCATGTGCATATCTGTGTATGCGTATGCAACACGTGGAAAATCCATCAGAGTGACAGGACTGAGGAAATAACTTTCACAAATGAATCAACCAATTATTATGTTTTCTTGCCAAAATTATGCACGGCAAGGATGAGTGAAGTGAGCGAAAACTTAAAATTCAGAAATTCGAGAGGACTCCACAATTTGTTCCCATAGAAGAATCCGTTAATGTTTTCAGTACCTGGAACCACCCTCCCTCCCCCAGGGCACGGCACACATCTGCTGAGCAGCTTCCCCAGCAGTGTTGCAGCACCTGGGTGCTATGGGCCCTACTCATGTGGACCAGGGCCCTTGGAAGGCAGGCTGTTCCTGGGTCCGCAGGGCCTGTACCTCCCTGCTCTCCTCTTGAAGCTCCTCAGCCCTGAGTCCTGGGACGCTCCTCTACCTGAACTCTGAACACCCTGCCTGGTTTCCCATGCCCCAGGCTGATGGGTCTCATGAGGCTGCTCTCCCACCCAGGCCTCTCTGGACCTCCTCTGCATTCCCACGCTCCATCAACACCTGCATGCCCCTCAGGCTCACTATGAGCAGAGCCAAGCCTGGGATGCCCCAGCAGACCCGGGCATCCTGTGCTCATGACCGGAGTAAACAATGCCAGGCACCTGGCTGCTTGGATCAAGAGCACCTAGATGTGCTCCTCCCTCCCTCAGCTCTGTGTCCATCACCAAACTTCCCCAAGTCCTTCTGCCTCCTAGTGGAACCCTTACTGGGTCCACAGACGAACCATTCTATCTGCTCTCCACAACCACATAGGTCACTCCATGCCACCCACCCCTGCCCCTGTCCCTGGGGACAGAAGCAGACCATGCACTGCTGCACCACCTCAGCTTGACCTGTGACCTGTGTTCTTTCTCCCCACTCTGGCCCCAAAGCCCAGTATAAGCCCACCCCCCAGAATGCTTGGCTGAGTCTGGCCATCAGGGACCAGCAGAGCAAGCCACACTGGGAGTCACCCCACAAAAGTAGAGTCTGAATGCTTTAAAACCCTCAAGCACACAGAAGACAGAAAGACAACAAATCATTCCAGGTCACAGGAGTCTGATGAGCCACGACAATTAGACACGCTATGCGCATCTGGACAGGGTCCTGGACCGCAAAGGAAACAATGTTGCTGGAACATCTGGTGACATGATTAGGCTCCATTTGTGGCAGAGTTCATTTCCTATTCTGGAGGGGAAAATGCTATTCAGGAGAATGTCCTTGCTTACAAAACCATGCTGGAATGCTTAGGAGTGCCAGGACAGCCCACTCCAAGGTGCCAAAGAGAGTATATGCACATATACATATGGACACACACATATGTATATACATAAGCACACAAGAATACACACATACACGTGTATACATATACCCACATAAAGATGCATGCACGTACACAGGGTGGGGGCAAGGGTACAACAGAGCAAATGCAGTTGGTGCCAACATGGGGGGCTGGACGAAGCAAATGTGAAACTTCCTTGTTCTGTTGGTGCTGCCTTTCCGTGTTCACTCTGTCTGGGAATTCACAGGGACTACAGTCAAGAAGGAGGTCTAAACACCGGCGCAGGCACCTTTGTGAACAGAAGTGAAATGATGACTTCTGACAGTTGGTGGGTGGGAACAGGGGTCCTGCGCACCCATGCCACAGCATCATTATGACGTCTCAGGACACAGGGTAGGCGCAACCAGGCTGGTCAAAGCAGAGGACATAGCGGGGTGGGGTGGGTGGGGTGTGACCTGGCCTCAGCACTGCACCCTGCAGCAGCCTGCAATCCAGGTAGGTCATTGCCACAGCCCATCCCAACCCCGGAGACCCCATGAACTCACCTGAATAAGCCCCATGAGGGGGCCAGGTTCACTCACATGGGAGCTCTTCTGACACTTCTGTCCCATATGCTCACACAGCACTTTGGTTAACTTAGTAAATATCTTCATCTCTAATTTTTAAAATATAGCTATTGCCATAACCTGGGCCCATGTATTTACAAGAAAATGTGTGTGTGTGTGTGAGTGAGAGAGAGGGAGAGCGAGAGGGAGAGGGAGAAAAAAGTCTCTGTGCATGTGCGTGTAGAGAAAAATTGCAAAGTACTCAAAGACTAGGAATCAAAATATGAACATATTCTAAATTACAGTGCACAAGGTTCTGTCCTATGACATTTTAGAGAGTTCCACAAACAAAGAGAAGAGGAAAAATTTCACAGTGAATGGCAAACATGACGAAAAATATTTACATGCTCAAGAAGGAGTCGGGGGCAGTTGTGCGAGAGTACCTGGGTGCGGCGGGAAGTGCGGGTGCGGCCTGAAGGAGCAGCTGGCCTCCGGCGGGTCTCCCTGCAGCAGTGGGAGCTCCCCGCAGTGCTGGTTCTGAAGCCTCTTTTCTGGACAACACCCTCTGGAGCTGCCCTTTCTCTTCTCATAGCCCTTCTTTATGGAGTCCCCACACTGGTGCTGCACTGAGTGAGGGCTCCACAGGTGTCTGGATTCTGTTTTATTAAAGAGCATGTAAAATGTTTTAGTTCACGAACAATTACATTGTAAATGTGTCTGACAGCATATTATTATCTGTTAAGTATATCGATTAAATAAGTGGGTCAGTAATGCAATCGCCAAATGCATGGTGAGTCTAGCAGTCCTGCAAGCAAGGCTCCCGGTACAGGACTGACACTGACCGACTCACCACTCACTACACAGCTGAGGACTCGGGACAGCGTGGTGTTGGCACAAAGTCAGACCTGGTGACAGATAAGACAGAGTCCAGAAACCAGACAGGCTCCAGTCAACTGAATTAACCAACTTGCTAAGGTTATTAAGGGAGAAAAAAAGACTGTTTTCAACACTGGCACTAGCACAGCTGGATATACAGTGGCGGGGGAGGGAGACAGCCTGACCCGTCTCCCACCGTGCACACAAACCACTCTGAGAGTGAGCCGCAGACCTCAATGCTGGACCGCAGGGTGTCTGCGCACACACAGGGAAAATCTGTATGAGCAGGGGGCAAAGACTTTTTTATAGGGTGATAAAGCACAAATCATATAAAGAAAAAAACTTGATAAAGTGGACTTCAGTGAAATTAAAACTTCCGCTTTTCAAAGCACTGTTAAAAAAACAAAAGGCAAACAATGGAATGGGAGAAAATTTGCAGTACTTCCAACAGAGAAAGGGTTGTATTAAAAAGCCAAAAGAACTCTTATGACTTCATGCCAAGATGAGAAAAAGGGAGAGGAACAGACTTGAGTAGAAGCCTCACTGAAGAGGATATACAAATGGCCCATTAAGTACACGAGAGAGATTTTCATCATGGGTCTTAGGAAAATTAAATTAAAACCATAATAAAATACTAAAACGTGCCCAGAAGAACAGCCAGAACAAAAAAGACTGACAACACCAAGAGTTGGCGAGGACACCCAAAGAGCAGACGTTCTCCTGCCAGCAGGTGAATCCTGGGATTTCAGCCCAAACTTACACCTCAACCTGCTGTCATCTTCATGAAAAGCTCTCAGAAACTCATAATGGAAGGAGAAACGGTGCTAAAGCTTACACGCAAGTCCTAATGGAAAACAGAGTCCCTGGCAAAGTGATGGAGTTTGTGCATGCACCAGGAAGACTTCGTCATGGCCTTGCTGGGTTTGAAGTTCTCACATGGCAGCCTGAGTTCCAAGTGATCCCTGCAGCTAGTGAACAACCCCCACGGCTGACACAAACGTCTGTCCCACTAGCCACAGGATGTGGGAGGAACTCCGTCCAACAGCATGCTCCTCCCGTCCGCCGTGGACAAGAAATAAATCGTCCCGGACACAATCTTGTTGTTCTGGCAGGAAAGGGGGTGGCAATTCCCTCTAGTGGAGAATGGCCCAAGTCCTTCTCTCAAACGGTTTTTATTGGGAATGGTATATGTGGGTGTATACATCATACATGGATAGCTCATCAATCAGTGTCATAAGGCTGTAGTCACACAAAAACAGGTATTTACAGATAACAACGGAAGGAACACAGAGATTGTCATAGGTCACGGTCTGTTAGCCAGGGGGTGTTTAAGAAGTGTTTCATGAGATTAGGAGTTTACTCCTTATGCCTTGAACTTAAACATTCAGTTTATATCACCAGGGCTATACAAAACAAAGCAGAGCAAGCTTCAAAGGATACAATGTACATTGTAGGCCTGGTTCCCATGGGAACCCTTAGTGTTATAGTCCAGTCATGCTTGCCACCTGCGTTTTTACCTGGTTTTCCAGGGAGAGGTACTACCCGCTTTCAGGGCTTGCTCTTGTGGGGCTGTAATCTCGGAAACCATCCAGAGTGGTCCCCAATAACAGGATATGTTACCTTCTTGTCGACTTGCACATTTTACTTCCTCCCTATAATTGTAATTGATCTGAGGAAGAATACAATTTAAACCACCATGCAGTATGACTATACTCAACTTAAATATATCTTTTTCTTTTATAATTCTATAGTCCAAATTACTGATATTTACAAGTACACGAGACTTCATGAAGATTCTATATTTGAAGGTAAGTTTTCTAAAAAGCACCACTGTGCCCAGAGCAAGCTGGGCCCACTGGGCCTCCAGGTGGAGCTGCAGTCTACCTTGGGAACTGTGGAAGTCCTCCTCCAGCTCCTTCTGGCTGCAGCTCGTGCTCCTAGGAGGGTTGCTCAAGCCCCACTCGCACTCGGCAATGAGGTTCAGGACGGCCTCATCGTCAGCATCCATGACCAAGCACTTCTTGGCAGAAGGGTCAGTGCGCGTAGCTCTGGAGTGGTTCGGTCTGCAAAGAAAAGCCAGCTCAGTGCTGCCACTCCACCCGGGCACACTCCAGCCCGCACAGCCCCCGTGAGGGGGACAACTGCACTGCCAGCACAGCCACGGGGCTCTTGGGAGGAGCAGTCGGTGCAAGTGCAGGAAACGGCTCTGGTGCCTCTGCTGAAGTGAGGCGGAAGAGGGACTCAGCAGGACAGCTGGCAGTGGAAAGCAAGGGCCTATGACGGTGGCACACTACCCGGCATGCACTGAACCCCATGAGGGACAGGGGTTTGTTCAAGAATGAAAGTTCAGTAAGCTCCTCTCTTTCTAGCATGTCAGTACAATACAATCAAGATATTTAAAGGATATGGTGTCCCAAATTTCTATTTTTACATGAAGTGACTGAAACATGAGGTGTCTTAGGAAAGGACCTCCCTCCCAATGGTGACCCTCCACAAGAAGGTGAGCGCACTCCAAGGAGACCTTATTTCCCAAAAGGCAGCTTAAGAAACCACTTTTTAAAATAATCCTCATCATACACTATGAACATTGATTTTAGGACATCTGATCATACATGAAAAGGTCAATAATGTTCAGTATTTTCCACCACTGGGAGGCTTCCAGACCCCCGCAGGAAGCAGGGCACTTGCATCCTCTTCCTGGGTCTGCCTGCAGAAAACGACTATTTGGCACATTCCAGCCTCTTCGGGTCTCCATCGCCACTTCTGAATAATAAGGAGGTTGCACCAGCTCATCTATTAGCGCCTTTGACCTCCAAACTCTGTGATAATGTAGTCTCGAGATTATCAAGGGCAGGTAGATTACAGAGCATTGCTAAAAGAAATTTAAAAAGACATAAATAAATTGAAACACACCCCAAGTTCATGGATTGGAAAACATAACACTGTTAAAAATCAATACTACCTAAAGTGATCTACAGAATCAGTGCAACCCTATCAAAATCCCAATGGTGTTTTTGCAGAAACAGAAACACCCACCCTGAAAACACACTTGGAATCGCAGGGGGCTCCAAATAGCTAAAACAATCTTGAAAAAGAAGAGGAAGCACGGAACCAGACACAGACACGGCAGAAATGCTAAAATGATCAGACCAGGATTTAAAACAACTGTGACTAATAGTGCTAAGGGCTCTAATGGAAAAAGTAGATGCCACACAAGGATAGATGGGAAAGACGGCAATTCTAAGAAAGAATCAAAAAGATACTACAGATCAAAACTGAGTAACAGAAATGCAGAAGACTGAACAGGGCTGGAGAAAGAATCTCTGAGCTTGACGATACAGCAACAGGAACTTTCAAAACTGAAAAGCAGCCCTGGCTGGCATAGCTCAGTGGATTGAGCGCGGGCTGTGAACCAAAGAATCGTAGGTCCGATTCCCAGTCAGGGCACATGCCTGGGTTGCAGGCCATGGCTCCCAGCAACCGCACATTGATGTTTCTCTCTCTCTCTTTCTCCCTTCCTTCCCTCTCTAAAATAAATAGTAAAATCTTTAAAAAAAATAAAGTTAAAAAAAAAAACCCTGAAAAGCAAAGAGAAAAAAGACTGACCCCTCTCACCCTTGAGAATACTCAAGAATTGTGGGACACACAATGAGAAAATCAGACAGAGAAGAGAAAAAAAACTACCAACTTAGAGTTCAGTATTCTGCAAAACTATCCTTCAAAAATAGAGGAGAAATAAAGACTCTTAGGTAAACATAAATTGATGGAATTTGTCACCAATGGACCTGCCTTGTAAGAAATGTTAGAAAGTTTTTAGAGAGATGGAGAACAAGCCAGAAACTCAGATCTACATAAAGAAAGGAAGAGCATTGGAAAAGAAATTAGTGAAAGTAAAATAAAAACTTACCTTCTTTATCCTTTTTTAAATTTTTAAAATGTTTATTTATTTCAGAGAGAGAGGGAGGGAGAAAGACAGCGAGAAAGCAACATCGATGAGAGAGAGAAATATCAACTGGCTGCCTCCCATATGCGCCCCAACCAAGGTATTGAATCTGCAACCCAGGTATGTGTCCTGACCAGGAATCGAACCCACAATCTTGTGGTATATGGGACAATGCTCCTACCATCTGAGCCACACAGGCCAGGGCTTATTTTTCTCATTCTTAATTGATAAAACAGTTCGTTTGAAACAACAGCAACAATGTATTCAATTATGTATGCCCATGAATGTATATATACACTATGTGTATATATATGCATATATAAAATATATATGCTTAAGTATGAGGGAAATGAATGAATGACAGCAGTGATACAAAGGGCAGGAGGGAGGAAGTAGGGACATTCAGAGCACTTGCACTATCTGTGAAGCGGCACAGCGTTATTTGAAGGTATACTTGGACTGGTTGTAAATGTATATTGCATATTCTAGGGTAGACACTAAAAAAAGTGAAAATATAAGCACAATAGCTATGCTAAGAAAGGAAAGAAATGGAATAATATAAAATGCTCATTAAAAACCACAAAAGAACAAAAGACAAGTATAGGAACAAGAACCAAGGGCAATGAGCAGGAGGTACTGTAGTTGTTAATCCAACTGTATCAATAATCACTTTAAACACCAATGGTATAAGTACGCCAATTAAAAGACATAGATTGTTAGAATAAATCAAAAAACAAGACAGAGTTATATGCTGTTTACAAGAAACCCACTTGAACTAGAAAGACACATACAGATTAAAAGGGACATATAAATACACCAGGCTGACACTAATCAAAAGAAGGCTGAAGTACTTATATTAATTTTAGACAGAGCACACTCCATGACAGGGAAAGTTATCAGGGATAAAGAAGGGGTTCACATAATGATAAAGGAATCAATTCTCTAAGAAGATGTAACAAACCTTAATGTATATGCGCCTAACAACAGATCATCAAACTAAATGAGACAAAACGGATAGAGCTGCAAGGAGAAAGAGATGAATCCGCTACCATAGTTGGAGACCTCAGCACCCTTACCAGAAATGAACAGATCCAGCAGGCAAACAAATCAGTGAGGACGCGGCCGAACTCAACAGCACCATCACTTAGTCGGACACCACTGACACCTACAGACTACTTTATCCACAACAGGAGAATACAGACTCTCAGGCTCACATGGAGCATCTACCAAGACAGACCACACTCTGGGCCATAAAACAGATGTTTACACATTTAAAGAATAGAAATCGTATGACACCTGCTTCCATACTATATTAAATTAGAAATAATAACAGAAATATAATGGAAAATCCCAAAATACTTGAAGGTTAAACAACGTATTTCTAAATAACATATGGGTAAAAGATGAAATTTCAAAAGAAATTTTAAAATATTTTGAACTGAACGAGAAAGAAAATACATCTTATAAAAATTTGTGGAATGCTGTGAAAGCAGTGTTTGGAGGGGAATTTATAGTGTTAAATACACATATTAGAAAAAATATCGTAACCCAATTTTCCCTTTTGTAAACCAGAAAAGGAAGAACAAATTAAATCCAAAGGAAGCAGAAGCAAATACAAAACAAAAATTAGAGCAGAAATCAATGAAATTGAAATCAGGAAATCAACAGGAAAAAAAAATCAACAAATCCAAAAGCTAGTTCTTTAAAAAAATCAGTAAAATTGAAAACATCTGTGCCAGATTAAGAAAAAAGGCACAACTTACTGACATCAGAAATAAAAGAGGAGCGGGGAGGGGGAGAGGAGGAATGGGGGGAAAGATACAGGAATAAATAGCATAAATGGTAGGTAGAAAATAGACAGGGGGAGGTTAAGAATGGTATAGGAAATGGAGAAGCCAAAGAACTTATATGTATGACCCATGGAGATGAACTAAGGTGGGGGGAATGAGGGTAGGAGAGGGTGTGCAGGGCGGAGGGGAATAAGAGGGGAAAATGGGACAACTGTAATAGCATAATCAATAAAATATATTTATAAAAAAAAAGAAATAAAAAAGAAGACACCACTACAGATCCCATAAACATTAACATAAAAGAAATACTATGAACAACTCTATGCTCACAAATTTTATAACCTAGATGAAAATGGACCAGTTCCTGGAAAGACACAATCTACCAAAACTCACACAAGGAGAAATGAATAATTTGAATAGACATATATTTACTAAAGACATTAAATCAGTAATTAATAGTCTTCCAAACACCAGGTCCTGATGGGTTCACTGGTGAATTCTACCAAACACTTAAAGAAAAAATTATACCAATTCTCTACAATCTCTTGCAGAAGACAGAAGCATAAAGAATACTTTTTTACTCATTCTGAAGCCAGCATTACCTAAAATCAGAGCCAGCAAAGACAATAGAAGAAAACTGTATCTCTCATGAACACAGATACAAAAATGCTCAACCAAATATTAGCAAACTGATTCCAGCAGTGTATAAAAAGAACTATACACCACAAACAAGTGGGATTTATTCCAGGTATGCAAGACTGGTTCAATATTTGGAAACCAATTAATGCAATCCATCATATCAACAACCTAAAAAATAAAAATTATGTGATATATCAATAGATCAGAAAAAGCATTTGACAAAATCCAACCTCCATTCATGATAAAAATGGTCAGAAAACTAGGAATACAGGGGAACTTTCTCCATTCCATAAAAAAAATCATAAAAACCTACCACTAACATCACACTTGGTGGTCAGAAACAAGATGCTTTCCTGCTAAGATCATGAACAAGGCAAGGGTGTCCCATCTCACCACTTCTTTTCAACTTCATACTGGAAGTCCCAGCTAATGCAATAAGACAAGAAAATGAAATAAAAGGTATACAGACTAGAAAGAAAAAAAATCAAATTGTCTTTGTTCACAGATGACATGATCATCTATAAAAAAAAAATCCCAAAGAGTCAACCAAACCAAACCAAACCAAACCAAACCAGTCTCCTGTAACTAGTGATTATACCAAGGTTGCAACATACACGATATTATGTCACATTCTGTCCCCTCAAAAGAGACGCCGAAGTCTTAATACCCTGTGCCTTACTGGAAAGAGAGTATTTACAGATGTAATCACCTTAAGATGAGCTATTAGGTTAGGCTCTAATCCAATACGACAGGTATCCTTACAGAAAGGGGCAATTTGGACACAGAAACAAACATGCGCAAAGGGAAAATTCTGTGAAAAGATAGAGAAAAGATGGCCATAGGAAGATACAGGATTACGGAAGGCATCCATAAGCCACAGACACCGAAGACTGCCAGCAAACCACCAGACGCTGGAAGAGTCATTAGAGAGATTCTCCCTCACAGCCTCCTGAGAAAATCGACCCTGCTGACACCTTGATTTCAGATTTCCATCCTTAAGAACCGTGAGACAACACATTCCTATTATTTTAAGCCACCTAGTTTGTGATACTTTGTCAACTCTAGGAAACTAATAACTAAATTAGTGCACAAGAGTCAAATGCTTTCTTAAATGCCAGAAATGAGTAATAGGAGTTTGAAATTAAAAAACAGAATAGCATTAGCACAAAAAAAGACATACTAAGGTATAAATCTAACAAAGTGTGTATGAAATCTATATGAGAAAAACTACCTCTAATAAAAATCAAAGAACTAAATGAATGGAGAGGCAGTGTGCATTCACAGATGGGAAGACTCAATATTGGCAAGAAGATGTCCCTTCTTCCAATCTGATCCTAAGTTGCAGTGCAATGCAATCCCAATCAAAATCCCAGCAAGGTATTTTGGGGATATCAACAAACTGATTCTAAAATTTATATAACAAGGCAATTGTCCTTGAATTGGCAACTCAATACTGAAGAAGAACAAAGTTGGAGCGCTGGCACCAGCTGGCTCATAAACTCAGATGAAGGGTGGAGCTAGGAAGCTCTGGGAGGCGTCTTTTATAAGTGAACCCGTCTCATTCATGAAGTGGCCACTGTTCATGACCTGATCACCACCCAAAGGCCCTATCTTCCAATACCATCCATCATCTTTGGGAGTAGGATTTCAACATATGGATTTGGGGTGGGGGCAGGCACAAATGTTCAGACCACTGTACAGAGTATCAAGTACAGTTGTCTACACAGCACTCAGTCTGGTTTAGAATAGGGAAGTGAGGGCAAGCGAGGCTACAGGGGAGACATCTGAGGGAACAGGAGATCCCAAGGATTTGGAACTGATCTTAAGGCATTAGAATAGAAGTTGGTAAAGTATAGGCTATGGGTCAGATCTGGCCCACTGCCTGATTTATAAAATAAAGTTTTATTGGAACACAGTTAATCCTTTAAGTATTGCCTATGGCTGCTTTCACTCAACACAGGCAGAATTTAGAAGCTGGGACAGAGATCATGTGGTCCACAGAGCTAAAAAATATTCACTCTCCAGCCCTTTACAAAAAAACCTGGCCAACCTCTATATTACAGGAATTTATAAATACACTAAAGCATATAATGCAAGAAAAAGAAAACTATTAAAAGCTTCAGACAAAACAAAATGGTGTACAAGAAGAAGCTCATAACCCTAGCACATTAAGAGAAATGTAAACAGTTGATTGACTTCTACCTTTAGAATCAACCCATACGCAAAGTATGAAGACTCTTGATGGCTTCAGAACAGTTAAATACTATCAACCCTGATGATGTAAAGTGAAACATAAAGATGCAGATGGCAGGAGTGGGGAGGCACCAGTGGGCATGCACTGCCACAGGCCCACCACAGCAGAGTCTGGAGCATGGCCACAGGACACTGAGCGGAGAATACAGGAGGGAGGGGCACAGTCCACACATTGTCACCACGGCGTGGGGAAGGGGTGACAGGCGCTGTCGGGTCCTGCTTCGAGTGTGCACACCCAAAGATGGCAATCAGTTTGCACTGTCTGCTGAGGAGGAAGTGCGTTAAACAGAACCTGGAAGCAGAGACAGTTACAGAAATGAGTGCAAGTGGCTGCTCTGAGGAGTGGGCCACGCCGTGGGAGAGAGGACTCTTGTTTGACCACGTTCCGCACTATTCATTCTACATGTGTTACTTTAACAAACATTTTAATATTAAAAATAATTTATAGAAAATGTGGACCATGGAGAGAGACTCCATCCCACTGTCTCCTTGAACCCCAGCTGGTATCCGGTGTTTCTCCTTCCCTCTTGTTTTTCTGCATGTCCGCCCTTTAAGTAGTGATCGGTGCACAAAAAGATTTACGTCTTTTAGTCAATACAGAGCTTTCTATCTTTTAGTTAAACATGCTACGAACGGACAAGCCTGAGTATCTTCCTTCCACAGACACTGCGCGTGTTCATACCTTCCAACTCTGCAAACAGCTGGGGAGCTGTGTGTGGAGTCGAGTGATTCCTCGGAAGCGAAATGCAGCTGGGATGCTTTCCGCTCGCTCTCTCTCACGGGGCGGTCGTCTAGGGAGAAAACACCACCGAGAAACTAGCAAGTGATGCCATGAAGCAGGCGCACCCCCTGGCATCCCGTCGATACCCTGCAGTGCACTATACATGGCCGGGGTTGCCGCCACTCATCCGGATCTTCTGTCCCCTCCGGACTGACCTTGCCACTGCTAATGCAGTGTCCTGGTCACTGCAGTGTCCTGCATTAGCACTGAACAGACCCAATAAAGACTGGGCTTTGGTGGCTACAGTCTGTTTCTCAGCGATGCTGAGTGCTGATTCCAAAAGAACCACCCTGCAGGCCGAAAGCTCACACCTCAGACACCGCGTTGGAGGCAGGCTGCTGCTGCAGGAAAAGAAGTACACACACAAGTTCCCACACAGGGCTCCCTTCTCCATCTCCTTCCTTCTTTATCCTACCCCAAGGATATATTTGATTTTAGAGAGGGAGGAAGGGAGAGAGAAACATCAATGTGAGAGAAAAACATCAATCAGATGCCTCCCATACACACCCTGACTGGGGATCAAACCACAACCCAGGTACGTGCCCCGACCAGGGATCGAACCCGCAACCTTCTGGTGTATAAGAGGATGCTCCAACCAACCGAGCGACTTGGCCAGGGCCGAGCTCCTTCTTTTAATGTACATTTTGGGTGCTGCATGTGGTTCTCGAACCACCTTGAACACACCTGAGAGTCTCCACGGGTGAGAATCTTGAGCATGCTGGAGAGAAGACATCCTAGGCATGTGTTTATGCCTAGCATTTGCATCCTCAGATCCTCAAGACTGGGAAATAAGAGGTAAGTGTAAACTGTCCTCTGGTGCCCTGGGCCTCAGAGGCAACTTCCAGACTTCCCTCAGGAAATACTGAACATGAGGTGATTCAAATGCTGGAAAGTTAGTCCTGTGGAATTTGCAACATATTTGAGCACAGAATTAACATTACGAATGGTGGTTAAGTTCCTAACCTGCCCTCCCAAGAGCATTTAACCTGTGGCAAAACCCAAAAGTACACCATTACCTTAAGAAATGAGTAAATGAGCCGCTGTCAAAGCAGAGAAATGAAGGAACTGGGAAAACTACCCTGAAGTGCATCTGCAACTGGGGCTGCTCCTTGAGACACAGCTGCTGTCCTACCCCCATTCTTGTCCTGTCCTCAGTGACCTCCCCCTCTCCCCCAACCTTGAGACACAGCCTGGGACCTCCTGGCCTCCGACCTTCCCACAGCCCCCCAACATGGCACCTGCCCTCACGGCGCGGACACTCCTTGTGCTCACAATGTACAGCTCTACTCACTGAGCCTTAACTTCACTTTTTTTAATCCTCACTCAAGGACATTTTTTCATTGCTTTTTAGAGAGAGGATGGGAGAAACAGCGATGTGAGAGAGAAACTTCAACTGACTGCCCCCTGTAAACACCCAGACCATGAATTGAACCCACAAACTAGATTATGTGCCCTGACCAGGAATCGAACCTGTGACTTTCAGTTATGGGATAATGTTCCAACCAAGACACACACAGGCCAGGGCTGAGCCTTAACTTCACTTTTGAGTCAGTTCCAAATCCTTTATTCTAAGAATATTTCTCTGGACTATTCCACTATAAATTCAAACTCAGTATGGCTAAAACCAAATGCAAAACTCATTCTCTCCAAAACTACACTCTCCTTATTACCAAACAAAGCAGGATTTGGCCTCCTGCTGCCATACACAAGAATAACACAATAATTGGTGAGGAAGGACAAAGGTTTTTATTAATAGGTTGCCTAATTTGGGGGAGCAAGAGGCTCCCCTGCTCTAAGCCATTATCTTCTGCAAAACACAGAAATCCCCTCGCTCCTTACAAGACTGAAATCCAAATCCATGCCCAGAGATTTCTCCCCACCCCCATTCTTATCTGTCCTTTGGAGTTCAAGGCTGCTATGCCAGCAGATCTACATCTCTCCAGCCCCAGGCTGTCTCTCTCTCTCTCTGGAGTGCACACTTGTGGAGTTGGCGTCTCCATTTCCCCACCACAGCCTCCTCCTTCCATGCAGCCCGGTGCCTGCCAGATCACTGCAGCTGGTTGTGTGAGGGGCTCTGTTCTGGGGGCTCCTGGGGGTCCAAGCCTGCTTGCAGCCCGGGGCTGGAGAATGTTCCTGTGTATCCGTGTGCTGCTCTCAGAGCCAGAGACTGGGAGCGGTGCCAAGTGGTGCGGGTCCACAGTGTCCTGCACAGGACTCAGCATCTGGGAACTGGCTCCCAACCATGTGAGGGGAATGCAAAAGCGGGCAAGTCTCTCTGTGCCCTCCATTTAAACCTTTTCCTCCCAAATCCTATGTGCTGTGGGAGTGTCCAAATTCCCAGCTAACTCAAGCTAACGTCTACCACGTGCATCAGCCCACAGTGTCTCTGCCCCTCCGCCGGCCGCCACAATCCAGAAGTGGGTAGGAGGGTTTCTAATCACGTGTAGGGGTACAGCGTCTCTGCCCAGGGCGCGGATCGCCATGCTCACCTTCACGATGCACGTGCGTTGACCTTTTCAGCTGACACACACCCCATGCAAGCTGTGTCATGAGCCACATTAGTTATTTGCCCTTCCCTGGGGTATGGAAGCCTGTCAGGCGGTTTCGCTTGCGATTTCAATCCCCCGCCTTCAGCACTTCCCGATCCCTCTTGGGCATCCCTCCCCTCTCCCAGTGATCTGGCCAGACCTCTCTGTTGCGTCCTGACTTTGCAGCATTCTCCCAGATCTCACAGTCCCCAGACCCATACACATGGCCTGCTCTGCTCCTGGATGCCACTTCTACTCCACAGGTCGCCCTTGACACCCCACTGTTCTCCGCACCCTTCCAGAACCTTCAGTCATTCTCTTGGAACAAATGACTAAGTGCCTGATCTAGCACAGTCTGCCAGAGCCAGCCGGCCATGAGTCCCGTAATGGCTGTGACTTTCAACCACATTCCTTTTTGTGTCTGGAAATATCTTTCCCACGTGGAAAGACTCTCACACCCATTCTCTGTACAAACATTATAAGATTGTGAACCTAAAACTTTTATGACAAAAGAAAATGACTTAAGACAGAAAATTACAAAAAAAAATTTTTTTTAAAGATTTTATTTATTTATTTTTAGAGAGGGAAGGGAGGGAGGGAGAGAGAGAGAGAGAAACATGAATGTGCAGTTGCTGGGGGACATGGCCTGCAACCTAGGCATGTGCCCTGACTGGGAATCAAACCTGTGATGCCTGGTTCGCAGCCTGCGCTCAATCCACTGAGCTACACCAGCCAGGGCGCAAAAAAATTTTTTTTCCATGATAAGGATTGTAATGCTTCTGAAAAGAGCCAAATTCAACTATTTATGAGTTGCTTAGAATTAAAAGTTAGAACAGAAGTACTTATTCCTCTTAAATATCTAAAAATTAAAATAAAACCCTGACATTTAAGTAGGTTTGACTCAATAGTATGCCTCTGGGGGTCGGTCATTAATACCCACAGCCCAGCCTGGCCCCAGGCCCAGGCCGTGGAGAGGGGACTGGAGGAGAGGCTGACGCACACCTGCCGCTGAGATGTGCACGAATCCACTCCCAGCGGTCTGCCTGCAGCTCAGTATTGACCGCGCGGACAGTGGCAGAACAGCACCTCCCCTGACAGACACTGTCCTGATGTGGGCCTCACTCTGGTTTTGTTAGGTCAGAACCCAGGAGATGGAGATTCCCCAGATGCACCCCCAGCCTTGCCAAGAAGTGAATGGGCCTGCAGACTGAGGACACGCTGTGATCACTGGGGCACACGACGATACCCCTCGATCAGACATTCCTGCACCACAGCTACCAGCACTGACCACCCCCTTCACACAGAAGGGTATGAGGCCCCCAAGCTCTCCCTCCCCCAAGACCTGCATGCCCCATGGTCCTGGGTTCATTCTCCAGCTCTTCCCCCTTGAAGTACAGCGTGAGGGAGCATCAGAAATGCCACTGGCCACACTGCTCATAGCAAAGACGTCTCCTGGTAGGTGGGGGGACAGGTGGGAAGGCACCAATGTGGCTTCCCTGAGTGTGATCCTCCCGACTGGACATGTCCAGCTGGCACCCTGCAAGCACTGCCTGTGACCCTGTCGCAGAGATCCATTTCTTTTACGGACATGGGTTACTAAGCCCAGGTGGTGGCTTACCTGCCAACAAAACCACCTCACTCTCTCTTACCCCTGTCACTTGTGGGAGGGTGTGGAACAATGAACTTCTAGTCTCCACCTTTCTAGGTGAGTACGAATCCAGCAGAATCCAGCTGTTTAGCTGAAACTGAGATGATGGCCGGGGGCCATACACAGAAGCAGGGCACAGGAGGTTCAGAAATGTGCCCTGAAATAGCTAGAAAGCAAAGCCAGAGTGAGACCGAGCAGTCCAGCCCATGACTGTGCCCTTGGCCTCCCTAACAATAATGTGTGGCCACGGGTTCCTTGTCACCTTCCCAGGCAGCTCTCCGACAAGACCCACCCTGTAACACAGGGACTCATGCCAAAAGAGTAGAAAGCAACCTTCTTTTTCAGAAAAATCAGCAGTGCAATCTGTCCCACACACCGAACACCAGCCAGGGCCCCAGGAGGAGGGTGTGAGCACGCCGCACCTACCGAGCTGCCTGAGCTTCGGCAGCATGTGCACGACGAAGAGGCGGTAATCAGACTCGTTCTTCACCACAGGGTTCAGTCGGAAGTCCACGTCTGTGAGCTCGGTCAAGCAGTGGAGCCGGAGCACTTCTGCTAGTGAGGAAATGCAGTTGTAGTAGAGATTGAGACTTTCCAGTGCGGCCAGGTACTGAATACCCTGTTGACAGGACAAAATGCTAATGAGTGCATGCATCACAAACACCGAGTAAAACCGGCCAGCAGTGCCGACTGACCGACCAACTGAACAAATGCACCAGTAACGACGACATACTGCTCTGTGGGTAGAGAACAAAGCTGAAATGTGTTCTCATCTACCAACGTCTGTCCTGCACACAGCGACTGACTGTTCAGGGAAGTTTGCAACAGTCATGACCACTGAGGACAGCATGTCCTCGGCATGGGCCAAGCTAAGCAGTTTACAGAACTTCACTCTGTTGCACACAACCCCACAGAGTAGGCCCTGTCACTGTTCTCATTTCACAGATGAGAAAACTCAGGCTCGGAGGGGCTGAGAGATGAGCCAGCACTGGGTGCAGCCTGGATTGAAACTCGCCTCTGACTCCGAGCCGACTCCTGACCCCCAAGTCAAGGGCGCTGAAACTATTATGTTCCTGGGCAGCAATGTCCTGCCTTTCTTTCAGGCCAGAACCCCTCTCCACATAAGCCACTTGCCACCATCACCTGGCTGACTTCTCACTCACTCACTAGGACCAAGCCTCTGCTGGGTTAGGCCCACTGCAGCAAACCTGCACTTGCGGCCTGCAGCGACCCAGAGGCACACTGTAAACAGAGTTGCAGTGTGGAAAATGGATAAAGAAAAACATAGCTGACAGAGGGGTGGAAGAGTCAGGGGCGCACACACAGTAATCTTCTGGGCTTAGTTTATTCCTTACGAGATACAATTGTTCATCAGAGCGCTACGACTTCTGGCTGTCGAAGTAGTTCCAAGGTGTGCTGTGACACACAAGCAAACTGGCACGCACAGTAAATGCAAGAAAACAGCCTTGCACTTTAATCACCGTCCGTGTGCAGTACACAAGCACCACAGGCATGGTTATAAAACAGATTTCATCTTCAATTGTAAATGTGCTTTCCACTACTACAGGTGATAGCAACAAATTCTCTTTTAAGAAACAAACCTAAAACTTACCTCTAGACTAACCAAGGAGTTACGTGAGAGATCTAAAGACTTTAGACCTGTTAAATTCATCAAAGAATTTCCCAGGTGAGTGATCTTTTCTTGGTAGGTTCCAGGAATAGATAATGACCGAAGTTCAGCTAGGAATAGAAAATTACAAGATATTAACCTTATTTTTAAAGTGGAAATAAATTGTCATAAAAGCAAGATATCATAATCTCAAGAACTGCATGTAAAATTTTAGCTCATGTTCACCTCCAAACGCCTGTGAACCCATGCCTGCTCCTCACCCCACTGCCTCCGTCCAGCACCCGCTGTCACCAGGAACGTCCTGCTGTTTGGGCTCCTGCTTCCACTCCCGTGTCCACCCCACTGCCTATGCAGTCTCCATGCAGGGGTCACTACGTTGCCAACCCGGCCACTCCGTGCCCATTACACATGAGAGCAAACCGCATGCCCGTGCACCATGTGCTCTGCATGGCATACCCAATAAGCATGCATTAAACAAATGTCACCACAAAAATAGGTTTCTGTAGTCAAAAAGACATCTGGGTCTAAATGCGCCAGTACTTTCCCAGTGATACTTATGGTTTAAAACATGTCTTCATTAAAGAAACTGGTTTGCAGGTTTTCAGTCCCAGACAAGACAGAGTAGACACATTTCACACGAATTCTCCCAATTTGTCATCCTAAAAACCCAGGACAACAATACAGAAAACAAACACCAGACAACTCTGAAGGGTGGGGAACAGAAGGCCGGCTACCTAGGGACCTCAAAAAGTGGTCAAAAGATCATACGCCATGATCAGGTGGGTTTACTGCTGGGATGCAAGATTAGTATAAATCTGCAAGTCAACTAATGTGATACACCACATAAACAAAATGAGGATAAAAATCCTATGATCATATCAACAGATGCAGAAAAGGCACTTGACAAAATCCAACATTATGTATGATAAAAATCTCAACAAAGTGAGAACAGAGAGGACACACCTCCAAATAATAAAACCCATATATGGCAAACCTACAGCTAACAAAATACTGAATGGGGAAAAAACTAAGTGTTTCCCTTAGGACAGAAACAAGACAGGGATGTCCACTTTCACCACTCTTATTCGGCATAGTGCTGGATGGAAGTCCCAGCCACAGCAATCAGAGGAGAAGAAATAAAAGGCATTCAAACTGAACAGGAAGAAGTAAAATTGTCATTATTTGCAGATGACATAATATTGTATACCAAGAACTCTAAAGATTCTACACATATGAAAAAATACTAGAACTGATAAATGAATTCAGGAAAGTAGCAGGATAAAAAATAAATACTCAGAAATCAGTTGCATTTTTTTATCCTCACTCGAGGATATGTTTATTGATTTGAGAGGGAGAAGGAGAGGGAGGGGGAGTGGGGTGGAGAGAGAGGAAGAGAGAAAGAGAAACCCTGACGTGAGGGAGAAACATCGATCATTGCCTCCCGTACAGCTAAGTGTGTACCTGACTGGGGATGGAATCCGCAGCCCTTTGGTATACGGGACGATGCTCCAACCAACTGAGCAAGCAGGCCAGGACAGTTGCATTTTTATACACCAATAATGAACCATCAGAAACAGAAACTGAAAAAAGCAATCACACTTACAAAATGCATCAAAAAACAAAATAAAATACCTAGGAATACATTTAATCAAGGAAGTAAAAGATGAGTCCTTGGAAAATTATAAGACATTGAAGAAATTGCAAAGATACAAATAAATGGAAGCATGTACTGTGCTCATGGATAGGAAGAATTAATGTAGTTAGAATGTCCACACTACCCAAAGCAGTCTATGGATTCAATGTGATTCCTGTATCAAAACACCAATGGTGTCTTTCAAAGAACGAGAACGAATAATCCAAAAATGTATATGGAATCACAAAAAAACCCCAAACAGTCATAACAATCTTCAGAAAGAAGAAAAAAGTTGGAAGCATTAAGGTACCTGGTATCAAACTATCGTATAAGGGCATAGTAATCAAAACAGCATGGTGCTGGCATGGGAACGAGCACGCAGATCAATGGGACTGAATAGAGAGCCCAGAAATAAACTCACACCCACATGGTCAATTATTACTTGATAAGGTAGGCAGGAACATACAGTGGAGTAAAGACAGTCTATTCAATAAATGGTGTTGTGAAAATTGGACAGATACAGGCAAAAAAAATGAAACTAGACCACCTTCTTATACCATTTACAAGAATAAACTCAAAATGGATTAAAGACTCAATATAAGACTCAAAACCATAAAATTCTTAGAACAAAACATAGGCAGTAAAATCTGACATCTCTCTTAGCAATACATTTTCTGCTATATCATCTCGAGCAAGAAATCAAAAGAAAAAATTGACAAATGGGACTACATCAAACTGAAATATTTTTACAAAGCAAAAGAAACCATCGATGAAGTGAAAAGACAACCTACTGAATGGGAGAACATATTCACCAATGATATACTCCAAAATGGGTTAATACCCCAAATTTATAAAGATCTCATACAACTCAATGCCAACAAACAATCCAATTTAAAAAATGGGCAGAGGACTTGTGATGCAGAGACAGGCCCGCAGTGCCCGCATCATTATGGATGAAATGAGACATTCACACGGACTACCGCGTCCGGTGCAGGAGAAGGGACAGCATGGCTTTCCTCTCAAGGGGAGCAAAAGCCTTGGCCCTTGCCGTGACAGGCCTTTATTGGTTTCTCAGGACATTACATGATGGTCCTCATTTACTAAGCACAGGTTCACTTTAGGTGGTTACCTTTTACAGAAAACAAAGGAGCCAATGCAGCTAATCACATCACAGAAGAGGGATATTTGCAAATGAAAAGGCAAAAGTGGTTGAACCAGTTACACTCATCCTTGGAAGGTTTAGCATGGATTTTAGGAAGTTACTTTGCAGTAAATGTCCTCAATTCAGGGTGAGGGAGTTTTTTAGCAACAGCAAGACTCAAAGCAGCCTAGGTACATTGCAGGCCTGATTCCCCACGGGAGAAACTATCTGTGGGCGTGGGTTCTGTGAATCTGCGAGTGGGAGCTGGGCCCACGCCACGTAGAATTGCCTCCTACAACTTGAGTAGACACTTCTCCAAAGAGAGCACACCAATAGCCAACAGACATATGAAAGGATGCTCAATATCACTAATCATCAGAGAAATGCAAATTAAAACCACAGTGAGATACCATCTCAAACCTGTCAGAACAGTTTTCATCAATAAATCAATAAACAAGTGCTTGCTGGTGAGGATGTGGAAGAAAGGGAACCCTCATGCACTGTTGTGGGAACACAGACTGGTGCATCCACTGTAGAAAACAGTACAGAAGATCCTCAAAAAATGAAAAATGGGACTACCTTATGACCCAGTGATTCCACTTCTGGGTATATATCCAAAGAAACCCAAACCCTGATTCAAAAGAATATACACACCCCTATGGTCACTGCTGCGTTACTTACAATCGCCGAGACATGGAAGCAACGCAGGTGCCCATCAATAGATGAGTGTTTAAAAGAGCTGTGGCACATGCAGGGATTGGCAAAAGTAGGTTTACAGTTGTGAGTAACATGGAGTTAATAAAGCTACTGTAATAATCATAACTTGCATGTGTCTTTCCATGTGAACTGTAAACCTACTTCTGCCCACCCCATATACCTAGTGGAATATTACCCAGCCGTAAAAAAAGAATGAAATCTTAAAACCTGTGACAGCATGGATGGACCCAAAGATTATTATGCTAAGTGAAATAAGTCAGTCAAAGAAAGACAAATACCACATGATTTCACTTACATGTGGAAACTAAGGAACAAAATAAACTAACAAAATGGAAACAGACTCATAGATACAGAGAACAGACTAATGTTTGCTGGAGGAGGGTCTGAGGGACTGGGTGTAAAAGGCGAAGGGAATAAGTACAAATTGGAAGTTCCAAAACAGTCACAGGGTATATAGTACAGCATAGGGAATATCGTCAGTAATGATGTAATAACC